>JASWHV010000397.1:0-65292 GCA_030760725.1 Neostapfia colusana
CTCTTCGACACGTATCACACTCTGAAACGTATTTTGCAACTTCACGTTTCATATGTGTCCACCAAAACTTCTTCCGAAGATCTTGGTACATTTTATTACTGCCCGTATGAATGGAAAACTTGGACAAATGAGCTTCATCCAAAATTTTCTTCCGTAGTCCCATATCCTGGGGTACTACAATCCGGTCGTTAAACCACAAAGTACCCTCATCGTCCTTCCGGAAGCACTTCATTTCTCCATTGTCTAATCTTCGCCGTATGTGAGGCATACCCTTGTCTTTTCGTTGAGCTTCAATGATCTCCTCACGGATGGTAGAAATGAGAGCGAGATTATAAAGAGCTCCATACGGGATAACACGGAGGCTTGGTTCGTCATCAACCATTTCAGCGATACTTAGGTGATGGATATGCGCCTTACGACTGAGCGCATCGGCGACCACATTCGCCTTTCCTGGATGATAATGAATCTCCAGTTCATAGTCCTTAATGAGTTCTAGCCATCTTCGTCGCCTCATGTTCAATTCTTTCTGAGTGAAGATGTACTTCAAGCTCTTGTGGTCGGTGTAGAGGTGTACAAGATTTCCCGAGCAAGTAATGCCTCCACATCTTCAAAGCGAGGACCATGGCAGCTAACTCAAGATCATGAGTTGGATAATGCTGCTCGTGGTTTCTGAGTTGACGAGATCCATAAGCGACCACTCGTCTTTCTTGCATCAGCACGCAGCCAAGACCGATGCCAGATGCATCGCAATAAACATCGAATGGCTTTGTCATATCCGGCTGAGCAAGAACTGAGGCTGTTGTGAGATGCTTCACTAAAGTCTTGAAAGCTTGTTCACACGCAGCACCCCACATAAATCTGGTGTTCTTCTTTAATAATTCCGTCATCGGTTTAGCGATCTTAGAGAAACCCGGAATGAACCTCCGGTAATAACCCGCTAAACCGAGGAAGCTACGGATGTCATGCACTGACTTTGGTGACTCCCATTTCAGCACTTGGATAATCTTACTCGGATTACAGCGATGCCCTCCGCCGAAATAATGTGTCCGAGAAAAGGTACTTGATTAATCCAGAATTCACACTTGCTGAATTTTGCATAGAGCTGATGATCTCGCAATCTTTGTAGCACAATATGCATATGTTCAGCATGTTCTTCCCCCGACTTAGAGTACACCAAGATATCGTCGATGAAGACAACGACGAATTTATCCAACTCCGGCATGAACACCGAATTCATCAGGTACATAAAGTGTGCTGGGGCGTTGGTCAAACCAAAAGACATAACGAGATACTCATACAGCCCGTATCTCGTTGAGAATGTCGTCTTCGGAATGTATTCTGCCTGGATTTTAATCTGATGACATCCGGACCGAAGATCCATCTTCGAAAATACCTTCGCACCCACTAATTGATCGAAGAGCATATCAATGCGAGGTAGTGGATACTTGTTCTTGATGGTAACAGCGTTCAAAGGACGATAATCAACACAAAGCCGTAGTGTTTCGTCCTTCTTTTTGACAAACAATGCTGAACAACCCCAAGGTGACGAACTCAGTCGTATAAAGCCCTTGCTAATTAGGTCATTCAGCTGTGCCTTCAATTCTGTCAGTTCATTGGGTGCCATTTGTACGGCCTTCGTGATATCGGTGTGGATCCCGGTATAAGCTCAATCTTGAACTTAACGTCTCGCTCGGGCGGCATGCCCGGTAAATCATCGGGAAATACATCCGGATACTCACGTACCACCGGAATGTCCTCTATCTTAACAGCTTCCGTGTGGTTCACTGTTGCAATCTGTTGCCGTCTGGCGCCTAGAATTAATATATGAAGACCGTGCTATGGGGAGTTGAGCTCAACGGTCCTGGAGCTGATGTTAAGAACCGCCTGGTGGTAATTCAACCACGACATCCCCAAAATGATGTCGATCTTCAGACCTTCAAGAATAATGAGGGTCGTAGGGTATATTTTACCCCCCAAACAAAGAGGTGCTCGGGAGACAACCTCGCTTGCGGTACTGCTGCCCCCCGGGCGAAGATATGAGGTATTGCCTCTTTTTATAAACTGTTTGGAGCTGATGTTGAGTCACAAAAGATTGGCTAATGAAGTTGTGTGTGGCACCGGAATCAAAGAGAATCAAAACCGGTAGCTGATTCAGAGAAAAGATCCCTGCTAAAGCGGCTTCTCCTTCCGGAACATCATCAATCACAGTATAGTGAATGTTGCCCCTTATCTGCCCTCCTATCTGCAGATTAAGGTATGGGTCGTATTGTTGTAAATATGATGACCCGCATCCTTGAATTCCCTCCGGACATTGCCTAGCGTAATGGCCCATACGCCCACAAGTAAAACACGGATGTCTCTCTGGTTCTTCGTTGACTTGCGGTGGACTGCTAGGTACATATGGCTGCAGCGATGGAGCACAAACCACCATTTGATGCTGCGGCTGTGGAGGTGGTGCAAGTTGTAGAACATGACCAGCAATCAATCTCTGAGGAGTTGATCGTACAGGTGGCCTCCATCTTTCACCGGGTGGCGCTCGATACACCAAACGGTACTTTTGAGGCACATAACTTGTGCTAGCCTGCTCGATCTCACTCATTTTTCTCTTCTCAGCTTGCCACTCAAGTGTCGGCTTCTCTTGGATGAAAGCCGCATCGACCATGTCGGTGTAACTGCCGTTATTGTGTACGGCCAACCTCTCCTGTAATATGGCACTCAGGCCATAGAAGAATAGGTCACACCGTGCCTCTTCTTTCGCCACATATTCGGGAGCATATTGGGCCAAAAGGTTAAACCTTCTGACATACTCGAGGACACTCATGTCCCCTTGCTTCAAACCCAAAAATTCCTCCCGCTTTGCCTTGACAATACCTAGTGGTATGTGACGAGTACGAAAGGCTTCGCAGAACTCACTCCATGTTACTTGATGATCATCCGGAATGGTGGCAAGATAATCCACCCACCAGTTTCCAGCGGCTCCATGGAGTTGCTGAGCGGCGGACTTTGTCTTCTGCACTTCATCACACTCGAATACTCCAAATTTTGACTCCATGACACGAAGCCATTGATCTGCTTCCACAGGTTTGGTGGCTTCAGTAAAGATTGGCGGTTGAGTCGCCAAGAAATCCAGATAAGCGTCCCGAGATGGAACGGCTTGTTGCGTGTTCTGGAGTACGTCTTGCTGTACCAAAGCTTGGAGTAAGCGTGTGTGTTCTTGTGTTGCTTCTTGGAGTAGCCTAGCGTTCTCTTGATTAGACTCGACGACTCGAGTCATAAGATCCATCCATCCCGTGGATGGTGGTTCCGATGGTGGAATAGAAGCATCACCACCTCGACGAGAACTTCCGGCCCTACTCCTAGAGCGAGTACGAACCATACTGCATAAATGTAGTTAAGAAGAGTTAAACCAGAACTCAGCAGTATGTGAGACTAATGAAAACATGATTATGTCAAAACTTTATGAAAGCAGTAACAAAATTCATGTTTACATAACTCCTTAGTAGGCATAGCTATCCATCCTATCTGTACAGAACAGACCTTTATGCACTATCTCCAGATTTTGATCTGGTTAAGAGCGTTTTCATAACTCAAGTTGAATACCAAAGTTAAAGTTAACTTTAGTATCTTTCCAACGAGGACTCTTATGCTTTCAGATCATCTCTGGATTAAAAGTTATGATTTTCTAAAGTTGACAAAATTCCTGGATAAAATTTGCCAACACCTCCTTTGTATGTGGCTGATTTTATCACAGTTGTCTATGAAAATACAATAAGAATCTGAACAAACTTTGAATTACAACAATGTTTAATATTTCATAACCTTTCTAACGGTGTATCATAGGCTTCTTAAGGATTTTTCTACAGAAGGTTATGGCTTAAAACAGAAAGGTCCAGAGAGGTTTTGCTGCTGTGCTGGTTCTGGACAGTTTACCTTCCTCTGAACTTTCTACCAATTTAGCATGTGATTTTGCTCTGGAGCTCTAAAAAGAAGTTGTATATTTCTTGAAAATCTTTCCAGAACTGTGTCATACACCTTGATCAGGTCAAGCTACTCAGAGTTATGCTCTGTTAAAGTCCAGCAAGAATTTCTGCCGAGAACAGAGCACTCTGTTTTTAAAATCTTTGAAGCCTAGTGTCCCTCTGATTTGAATCTTAGCTAAAAATAAGAGTTCAGTTACTAATATTTGTTTCAAACTTCCATTTTTATTTGAAGTTAGTTCATGAGTCATTTCTTCAAAGGAAAGGGGTTATTATGTTTAGTACGGCGTCGATGCACCGTAAGAAGCATGTCGGTACTACGTAGCCTCACCAAAAGAAAATCCTAACCGGATTATACCAGCATATTCGTATCTTAGGTGGCACTAAACGGTCACTCGCAAACATGTTCTATTCGTACTACGGTTTCGTGGTTAATCCTGCATAAGTCACACTCAATCGTCAGGTCCGGCTGCACACCGAACCCGGTATCCATACAGTTCTTACACCCGTCCGTCATCACTCGCACAGGTGTTCTCAAGCCAAACATGCCTTGAGCTACGTGTTCACGTTACTAACCACGTGACGGGGTTTCCCAAACTTGCCCGTAGCACGCCAGGGAAGGGCGTTGCTCGAGTACCCCAAACGACATGAAGAATCGTAGAGGATACCAAATCGGGTCGGGTTACCTGCCACCCGTGGGGCTCCACCCTTCAGCTTGTGCGCACTGGTGGACAGCGCTTACGTGCACCCCCCAAGACATAACTCGTCCCGAGATGCACGATTTTCCGACATAACAAATAAGTTAGTTTGCCACCTTCATAATAAGCTAATAGTAATCCTTATGTGGGCCTAGTACCGTATCCTCACCGTAACCTAAATTTTTATCGTAATACGATCCTTATTTCATGCGCTATTACCAATGCGGCTCTGATACCACGCTGACATGGCCCGATGCCGCCCGTTTAGTCACGGGGACGGGGCACTTGCCCGGGAATCGCATTAGGTGGTGCCGTGCTGTGCGGCACCCGACAGCACACATATAAGGAACAATGTATTACATTAAACAATAGCGGAAGCTTATAAATTTTTCTTTGTAAATAATTTACATCAAACAGCTACAGCGGAAGTCTATAACAACTCACGTCAAATAACTAAGAGCACTCGAGATGAAGTCCAGCCCGCGGACTCCTCTCGCTAGCAACACGAAGACAAGCAGCAGCGGCTAGGTTCTCCATGTGTTACCTGACTCGGAAGTCTCCGAGTCTCACCGGACAACCTCCATCTTAGCATCGATGTTAACCTGCAGAACCACTTATATAGCAAGCGTGAGCATATAGGCTCAGCAAGACTGATCCGTCTCTCCTAAACACGAAACTCTACATGCACGACGGTTGCAATTGGGTTAGCTAGATTTGCATAAAGGACTCGCCTACAGTTGATCCTTAACTTTCAGATTTTAAGCCTCATTGTGCAGATCTTGAGCCAAAAAGCATCGCAACTCCACAATCAAACAAGAAACGCTTTGTTGCGATGCTCCTTGCACAAAGTGAAAGTAAAGTTTAATGCGCCTATCTCTAATTCAATCATGGTTGCAATACAAGTTACAGCACAGCCTTATCAAGTTCAAAGATAACCAGTTCCAGTTGTTACTACGTCAAGACGCAGTGGGCAAGTATGCTCATATGACCGCGAGCGACGGTGATTCGAATCAGTACACGCCCGGACTACACGACACGTACACCCGTACTCCGAGTTGCCGGCAGCAACCTCGACTGACGTGGCAAGTATGCTCATATGACCGCGAGCGACGGTGATTCGAATCAGTACACGCCCGGACTACATGACATGTACACCCGTACTCCGAGTTGCCGGCAGCAACCTCGACTGACGTTGTACGCGGCCACCTTTCCCAAGATCTTCCACATTGGACGCAGTCCAACTGTCCCCGAGTACGCAAGCTCCCTCAAGGTACATACCCGCAGTGGTATGTTCTTAAGCGAGTTACCTCCTGCTACGCTGACGCCGAAAGCCTAAGGCAGTTGGAAAAGTTCCACTATGGATCTCCCAAGGTACATCGGTTTCCTGGGTCCCATATAGCCAGTATGCGCCCGGTACACAACTCAAACTTGTCCAACAGGGCCAAGCAGGGATGGGCCTTAACCGACACAGGCAGGGCTATGCACACACGGCCTGCAACCTGCTGCATCTAAACCTCCCTGCCCGGTCTCCATTTCTTATGTGTGAACTTTCCTCATCTTTTCTAATTCGGACCCATCTAAGTAAACCAGCCCTAAACTCGCAAGTAGCTTCCAACTACTCTACTTCAACCGGACCTTTCCTACTAACATTTAGCGTAGCAAAATCCACTCGAGGAGGTGCTATTCTATCCTTTCTCTCTTAGGTGTTTCTGGTCATGCAAGTGGGGTTCTCAATATTATCTAGACTTAATGCAATCAACGATGCAAAGCTATGATCTCTACAAATGGAAATGCTTGTAAAACTGTTCAAATGCAAACCGGGGCTTTCCTGTTTTGCAGGTGACTAAGGTTACAATCAGTTAGTGATGATCACTTGGAGCTTGATCACTTGCCTTCCCTTCCTTCTTGATCTTTACTTTAAGTCCTTCTCCCTTCTTCACGTATATGCTACACGATATGATCATGCATATGTATTTAATTGAAAAGCTTTTGCTAATAAGATCTAATGACAGTTTTAAAACTGGAACTATGTTTAAGAATTTAAAATGATACTGGTGCTAGTGGTTTAGGTTGGGTTTTAACACTATAATCAAAGGTTGAGTGCCTTTCCCACTTAAGTGTTGATCACCTTAAGAGGTTACACATGACAGTGGTGACCCAGAGCTCTAATGGATCTGAGAATTCTCATGTGAGTTCCTTGTCACAAGAAATTCCTCTGGACCAAAATTTAGCACTTTTCATGGAGTGGTTTATTCAGAACAATTCTCTAAGTGTTTAATCAAAGATGAATTAATTCTGAGGTAACACCCATGTTCATGTCAAACTCATTGAACCACAATTTCAATTATAGTTCATAGAGCTTGCATGAATTTTCCTAGAATTGTTGGAGCTAAGAATTGTCCAGAACTGAATTTACAAGTTTTGGAAATTCTCTGAAAATGGTTCTATATTCATTTGAATACAGAAAATTACACTCTGATTTATCCTGATCAAATCAACTCCAAATGAGCTGAAACTTTCACAGGTGTCTAACAATACCTTAAAGAATATTCTGGCAAAATCTGAGGATTTTTGGATAAACCAAACTCCCTCTAAAATTCTTTTGCTGAAAAGATTTAAAGAATTCTCCAGAATTAAATAAAGACTTTCATACAAATTGGGTTGCATATTTGGATAGAGTTTGTCAATCTGAATCTAACCCAATTTGAATCACTAAATTTGGTGTTTCCTAGCAAAAGTTATGCTCTTCTAAAGTTTGGGGAAAAATCTGTGATTTGAATAAATCCGGAAAAAAGTTTAAACTGACGGTGGGACCAGGGTACACGTGTCTGCTGCCGAGAGAGTGCCACATGGGATCACAGGGTTGTTTCCCGCGCAGTCACATTCGATCCCGCGCCACAGTGTATCCGGCCCCTCTATACCGAGTCGCTGACAGGCGGGACCGGCGAGGTCGTCTTCAACCTCGCTCCCGCGCACCCCGCCGCCGGAGTTCGCCGGAGCAGCCTCGGATTCAATCATCCGGCCACCCCTGACGCTTAAATTCGCCGCCAGGCCCTTATTTAACCCGAGGAACACGATGTTGTGACTTCCACAGACCGGCGAAGTTCCTAAACTGCCCCGCACCGGTACAGCGGCTATGAGGGAGTCCGGCGACGTCGCCCCGACGCTTTAGCCTGCCAAAAGCTCCCTGGAAAGGCTCTACGGCACCAGCGAAGGTCGGCAAAGCTAGGCATGGTAGCACATGGGCTCGGGAATGGCTCCAAGCTAGGGTTCACCGTGCACCCGCACCTCCCCGCCATAGCCGCCTTCGGAAGGATTGAAATTGCACCGTGCACAGTGTGTTTCATGCGAGGCTTCAAAAGCAAACTGGTGCACCCTCAAGTCTAGCCCATGTGTGCTAAGTTTCTTGGTGTCTAAACAAAAACCAATCGGGAATTTTCACACAATCATACCTGAAGGTCGGTTTACACCGGCCGGAGTGAATCCCCGAAATTCGTCGGCCAGAGGCGGAGATAAGCTCTGTGCTTTGGGTGGAAGCTGCAGGGAGATATCGTGCGTCCCACGGTGTCCTTGCTTGGTCGTGAAAACTGCTCTGTGGCACTGCCCACGAGAGCGCCTCGTCGCTGTTGTGTGATGGTCGCCGCGGAAACTGGGTTAACTCGGTGCAGAAGGCACGAACTCCTGCGGTGATGGCGCGAGGAGGTTGTGGAAGGGTCCGCGGTGTGGTTTGGCCCCTCAGTTGAGGCTCGCATGCAAGCTAGGCGGTGGGCGATCGATTTATAGCTCAGCAGCGGTCTCTGCTTGTTTCTCGCGTGGGAAGACAAGGGACAGCACCGTGGCTTCGGTAAAGAGGGCGAGAGAGGGAGCGCGGCAGTAGCTGCCGACGTCCAGCAGCTCTCCAGCGCGAAGGAATTCAACAGGAGGTGGAGGCGTCAGCTGAGCATCGGTGCCGCCCTGAGAGAGCCGGTTCTGCCGTTGCTTCGCGTGGGAGGAAAGCAAACAAGGCTCGTGTACTGCAGATCTTTTGCAATTTATCAGTTCTCCCAATGACATGTGGGACCCACTGTTCAGTCCCACCTTTTCCCTTTCAAAATGTCTCCCAAGTTTGAATATTGATGGAATTCAATGGTGGGAATTCAAATCTGGTATGCATTTGGATAATTGGGCAAGTTTCATCCAAATTCAAATATGCATTTGAATTCTTTGTTATTTAAAGTCCATTTTGGAAAATGGTTTGCAAATCATTTCCATAAATCATGAAACTTTGCATACCCCCTAATTTGGACCCAAGGAATTCAAATATGAAATCTGATTTTTAATTTGGCTGCTGCAAATGAGATTTTTAGCACAACAGTTTTGAAATTCCTAGTGTTGCTCCATTTGAATTTTGAGTTTGAACAAGTTGTTCCAAATCAGATTTTTGTTTTCTCACACATATGGGAACTTCCCATCTTTGTTTTAGACCCCTCTTGTGTTCCATGTTTTCAAATATACATTTGAACTTGTGTGAAGAAAACCCTCATGTGTGTTATCACATGTGGAAAAGTTTTAACAAGTCCCAAATTTCATACATATGAAACCAACTTTTGTAAACAAGAGTTTCTTTGTATTCACAATTTTTGGGACCTTTACAACGCTTGAGGTTAACATTGCAGAAACTGCGAGAGCATCAATTGTATGCTAAGTTCAGCAAGTGTCAATTTTGGCTAAAGGAGATATCAGGCCACATCATCTCCGAGGGAGGAGTATTGGTTGATCCCGGAAAAGT
Organism: Neostapfia colusana; assembly: GCA_030760725.1. Classification (NCBI taxonomy): domain Eukaryota; kingdom Viridiplantae; phylum Streptophyta; class Magnoliopsida; order Poales; family Poaceae; genus Neostapfia; species Neostapfia colusana. Next base: position 9,444 of record JASWHV010000397.1, read on the forward strand.
GGTAGATGTTCTGAAGTAGAACCAACCTCAGAATGTGAGAGATATTCGGAATTTCCTTGGGATGGATGGATACTATCGCCAGTTCATCAAGGATTTCAACAAAATAGCGAAGTCTATGACTGAATTGCTAATGAAGGGGAAAGCATTTCAGTGGACACCATCATGTTTAGAAAGCTTTGAGGATCTAAAGAAGAGATTAACCACAGCGCCAGTTTTGGTATTGCCGGATGTGAACAAGAGCTTCGATATATATTGTGACGCATCAAGACAACGGCTTGGATGTGTGCTCATGCAAGGAGGACGAGTGGTAGCCTATGCATCAAGACAACTAAAGAAACATGAGCTGAATTACCCGACACATGACTTGGAACTTGCAGCCGTGGTACATGCCTTGAAGATTTAGAGACATTATATCCTTGGCCACCGATGTGAGATCTATACGAATCACAAAAGCCTCAAGTATATATTCACGCAAACGGATCTGAATTTGAGGCAACGTCGAGGTTGGAACTCATCAAGGATTATGATGTTGGAATCAACTATCATCCCAGAAAGGCCAATGTAGTAGCTGATGCGTTGAGCCGAAAAGGAGCATGTCACTAACTCACGGTTCGAGAGCTGACACCCGAGCTGTGTAAGGAGTTTGAACGGTTACGTCTCGGATTCTTGAATGAGATGGAGGTGATCAAACTGAAATCCACGCTGGAACAAGAGATACGAGATGGCCAAGCAACGGATGAGGAAATCAAGGAAAGAATCCGACAAGGCATAGAAAAGGATTTCAAGGAAGACGAGAAAGGCACGCTTTGGTTAGGGAAAAGGATTTGTGTGCCTAACGTGAAGCACATCCGCGACACGATATTAAAGGACGAACATGTCTCACCTTATTCCATACACACCGGCTGTACAAAGATGTACACGGACCTGAAAACTAGTTATTGGTGGGACGGTATGAAAAAGAGACATAGCTGAATATGTTGCCTTATGCGATTTACCAACGGGTGAAGGCCGAACATCAAAGACCCGCTGGACTGTTGCATCCATTGAAAGTACCCGAGTGGAAGTGGGAAGACATCAACATGGATTTCATAGTTGGATTGCCACGTACTCAGTCAGGTTACGACTCTATTTGGGTTATAGTGGACCGATTGACGAAAACAGCCCATTTCCTTCCTGTTAGAACCAAGTACACTGTCGCCTAACTAGCCGAGCTGTATATGGAGCAAATCGTGTGCCGCCATGGAGTTCCGAAGAGGATAGTTTCAGATCGAGGTTCTCAATTTATCTCTAGGTTCTGGAAGAAGCTGCTTGAAGCCATGGGTACACGGATGGATTTCAGCTCTGCATATCACCTGCAAACCGACGGGCAAACTGAGAGAACAAATGAGATTTTGGAAGACATGTTAAGAGCTTGCGCCTTGAAACATGGGTGTAGTTGGGATAGGAGATTGCCGTATGCTGAATTCTCATACAACAACAGCTACCAAGCCAGATTAAAGATGTCACCTTTCGATGCATTGTATGGTAGACGATGTAGAACACCGCTGTTCTGGAATGAGACCGGAGAAAGCCAAGTATTCGGACCCGAAGTGCTGCAAGACACCGAAAAGCAAGTCCAAACGATACGTGAAAACTTGAAGGCCGCTCAGTCACGACAAAAAGGTTATGTGGATAATAGGCGAAGAAGATTGACCTTCAAAGTGGGAGACTTCATGTATCTTAAAGTATCGCCTATCCGAGGACAACGACGGTTCAACATCAAAGGCAAACTACCATATCGCTACATCAGGCCATTCAAGATTTTGGGCAAGCGAAGGGAAGTAGCCTATCAACTAGAGCTGCCAACGCACCTCTCCGACGTGCACGACGTGTTTCACGTATCTCAACTGTAACACCCCAAAATTTTGATTCAAAACACTAAACCATGTTCAGAGGGGAATTTAAAAATTTTTGGACGTGTTGCATGTTTTGTAAAAATTCAAATTCAAACTGCAATTCAAATTAAACTCAAATCAGAAAAGAAATGGAAAAAGAAAAAGAGAAAACGGGAAAAAAACCGGCCAGTGGGCCGAAACCCGCCAGCCGGCCCAATTTCCCCCGCGCCAGCCCGCAGCCGCGCGCCCGCGCTATCCCTCACAGACAGGTGGGACCCACCTGTCATCCCTAACCCCGCGACCCCGGACTCTCCCGCGCGCGCGCGATCTTAACCGATCGGAATACCGCGTCCCTCAGCCCGAATTCCAGTCCCAGAAGAATCAAACTCGATCACAACTGACCCACCGCCCTTCCCCGGCTATAAAAACCCCAGCCCCGATCGGTTTTTCCCACGCGATCGCCGATTTTTACTCCGGTGAGCACCGAGACTTCGCCGGTGAATTCTGGCCGATCTAAGCTCGGAAACTCTGATCTAACTCGCTGGTCTTGATCCACCGCCTCCGGGGAGCTTTGCAGGTGCAGAAAACTCGGAGACTTATGGTGTAAACACAGCGCCGACGAGCTTCGCCGTGGTTTTGCCTCGGACCTCGCCGCCGATCACTTTCCAGGACCCCCGAGCTCGAGAAAACCCACGAGGTGAGATCCCCGACCTCCCCTCTACCGATCTAGGCCATAAGATCACAGTTCTAGGCAGAATTCTCGAGGATCCGAAACTTTCCGGCGAGATCGCCGCTTCCCGCCGCCGTGCGCCGCCGGCAGCGCCACCCGCGCTCGATCAGAGCGACGTGGCCGCTTGTTCGCCGTTTATTTTAAATCGCACGGTAGACTTTAAAACCCCGCGTACCGGTTCGATGTTATAATCTCAGCCGTCGGTTTAAAATCGGACGGTCCACGTCAGCCCCGCATTATAAAGACTGGAATTCTTACGTGCTACCCCCTAGGGTTCTCTGGAAATAAGAGCTAGCCCCGGAAACTTCTGATCTAGCCCCTGGAACTCCAGAAAATCATGTAAATTCATTTAAAAATCAGTTTTAGCCCCTGGACTTAATAAAAATTAGGTAAAACACCTCTGATAAGTGTAGCTAGACCCCTGGAAATTATGAAAATAATATTATAGACCCTGTAATGGGGAGAGTTCATTATTTTAGCCCTGTTTAGTATTTAATTTAGAAAATTGAATATGTAACTAGTGTTTAAAAATTAAAAAGTGGGACAAACATAATTGTCAAAATTAATTAAAAACTTTCTCAGTACTTAGAAAACTTTGGAGTGAGATAAAAATATATTTTGGGCTAAAATGAATCTGTTTCATTTATTAATCACATTTATTAGTATAGGGACACATTTTTAAGTAAAGAATAGTTATAGAAAAATAGGGAAAATAATTATGAAAAGTTTACATCAGAGGCCAAGGCTAAAATATGTTATTAAATTATTTAGGACCAGAACCTATACTGTTTAGATGATGTGTATTACTAATTTCATAATAAAATACACAATTATGCATAGGAATATAAATCTGAAAATATAGCAACTAGTAAATGATAAATGGAGTTTTTAAAATCCAAAGAGTTCAGTTTAGGGTTGGTAGAAATTCTGAAGGCACATATGGAGAATAAAAATACTTTTCATACATACTTGGTAGTGAAAAGGTGTAGTAGTTTAATATAAGGAATTTATTTAAAACTGAAACACACACACACACACACACACACACACACATATATATATATATATATATAGTATGTAAGTATAAATATGAACACTAAAGTAGGAATCATATACATATAAATAAAAGTGTATGCAAGCCACAGATCAACACACACAGAGTAACCACAACACATATAATGGTGAATGAATTTCATAAATATGAATGTGTGGTTTGTATAAAGTGGAAGTGTGAACTATGTCTTATGGATTGTTGTTTTTCTTTTGCTATGTGTGATGGTGTGATGTAGAACCTGCTCAAGAGCAAGTTATTCCTTTCCAAGACCAGGACTACCCATTTCAAGAGCAGCAAGAAGGAGGCAAGTGTCCTTGACCACTTTGATCCTATGCTAGGATGTGTAGATAGAATTATTTGCATTGTCAAGTTAAAAATGAAACCCATGCTAGGAAGTTTCCCTAGAATTGCATTACCCTGTTTCCTTGTAGCTTGGGTTGGGATTTATTTTATCATGTCATTTATTATTATGCATATGCTTAGCCATGCTTAGAATGGGATATTTGGGATATGAGATCATCAATTTACTTTACCATACTCTTGAATGAGATATTGTGAGTTATGTAGAGGTAGGGATCAAGGCAAGTTGGATGTTTTGGTTGTGTGCTGGGTGCACGAGACTTGGGTTTGTGTTTAGTACTTGCCTGGATCCTAAGGACCGGTTCATGGAGCATGTAACCCGGCTTTACAGTGCCAACCACATGCTGAGATGGGGCAGCTTGGCCAATTAATTAGGTGTATCCCCGGCGTAGTATGGGTGTGTTGGATGGTGCGGGGAGTGGGTGTCAGCTGGACTACCATATGAACCGCAAGGCTCAAGAGGGGGCCACTGCAGCGGGGTTGGAGCCTCTTGTATGCTGTTAGGGGTGAAACCTCAGTGGGCCCACGCTCGTCGGGAATCCCTTTGTAAAGGCTTCGTAGTGATCTCCTGGCTACACACCTGGGAAGTGTGAATGTGGTTCGTAGCCACTGGCATAATGGAGGTTCTTTTAGTCCACCCGGCAACGGGGGATGAAATCACTACATGTGGGTACAGTGGTACAAACTCTGCAGAGTCAAAACTGTCTTGACAGCCGTGCTCACGGTTAAGAGCGGCCTGGACTTATTCATGATTAGAGGATTGATGGTTTTGGAAGTTAAGCGGGGAGCTTAACATTGGAAATGATGTTATGGTTATTGGATTAGAATGATGGGATGGGAGATTTGGACCATTTCACCTGTGTAGTAATGTAGGTGCTTAATAAGCTAAGGTGATAGGTATTAATTGCGTAGTGCTTTTACCCTGAGTTCAACCTCTCCTTGTTCTAGCCATGCATGATATAATTTTCTCACACTTGCTGAGTACCATTGGTACTCAATCTTGCATATTTGTTGGTTTATATTGCTGCTCAGGTCAAGATAATGAGGTGGTGTATAATGACCAAGATTTTGGACCCGAGGAAGGTTTTTAGGTTCATGAAGACCCCCGGGCAACGCCTGTGATGGAGCCCTAAAGAATAATATTCCGCTGCTAGTTTATTTACTTGTGATGAACTTATTATTGTCCATCGAGATATTTACTATGTAAGACTTATTTATATTCGACACCTGGCTTGTAATAAATGATGCTTCACTATTTGTCATCACATGTATGAGAAAATGATCCTGGCATACATGTGATATTCACTTGGTTGTTCTTCGGAAAAACCGGGTGTGACATCAACTCAAGAAATGCCTAAGAGTACCGAAAGAACAAGTACTGATGGATGAGCTAGAGCTTCAAGAGGATCTGACCTGCGCGGAACACCCCGTCAAAATCTTGGACATGAAGGAAAGGTTCACGAGGAACAAAGTGATTCGTTGATGCAAGGTACAATGGAGCCATCACACGGAAGCCAAAACTACATGGGAGCGTGAGGAAGATCTCAAGGCAGAATTCCCCCATCTATTCTCCACTCTATCGAATCTCGAGGGCGAGATTCATTTTAAGGGTGGTAGGTTTGTTACACCCTCAAATTCATTACCATGCATTGTATACATTTTTCATGTAGAGAAGCATTTGAAAAGAAGTAGAAATGGAGAAAGAACCCTAGAAATGGAGAAAGAACCATAGAAATGGAGAAAGAACCACTAAAATGGAGAAATAACCATAGAAATGGAGAAAGAACCATAGAAATGGAGAAGGGAATATAGAAATGGAGAAAGGGACATAGAAATAAAGAGGGGAATATAGAAATGGAGAAAGGGACATAAAAATGGAGAGAAATGGAAATAAGATAGCTGAAATGAGCCATCCCCAAATTTCCTCAAATTTCCCCCAAGTTCCCCAATTTTCCCCCTTACCAAAAATTCCCAAATTCTTTCAAATTTTTCCTGATTTTCCACAAATTCCCCAAAATTCCCCTAGGGGGAATTTCCCCCACAATTGGGGGGAGGGGATTTCCCCCCAAATTGGCCACACCAAATTAGGGGGGAGACCCCTTGGCCGCAGCCTTTGAGGGGGGGGGGGGGGGGGGCTACTCCCCCACCTCTAGGACTCTTTGGTGAAGTCCCCCCCTCTAGGACTCTTTGGTTAAGTCCCCCACCTTTAGGACTCTTTGGTTAAGTCCCCCACCTCTAGGACTCTGTGTCCCCCACCCCTAGGACTCTTTGTTTCCACCCCTAGGACTCTTTGGTTGAGTCCCATACTTCTAGGACTCTTTGTTTCCTCCCCTAGGACTCTTTTTCCCCTATATAAATATAACCCCCACCCCCTGGCCGCACCCCTCTCTCTTTTGGTCGTCCCCCCTGCTGCCAAGCCCCCTTCCTTGTTGCCAAGTCACCAAGTCCCCCCCCCCTTTGCTGAAATTTGGCAGCCGTTGAGCCCCGTCATACCTCCCCGTCACCGGAAAAGAAGCCGCTGACGTTCTACCCTACCCGCAGTCCCATAATTCTCCATGGAAAATCCTCCACTGCTGCCATTGCTAGGATAGAAGCCCTTCCGCAAGGGAAAAGTAAGGTAGGTCTTCGTTACCCGTCTTACGACGTCGCCGCTGTTTCTACACATCCGTTTTCTTCGTCCCCTTCCAGCAGAAACTTTTGCATGTGGACAGATCGTGTTTTGATCGATTTTTGACGGTGGAATTGATCTAGATCTTGAGTCAAGATCATCACCATGTCCACACTTGATCCCTACACCGTTGTTCATCATAAAACCCCATGAAATCCCATTAAAACATGCAAGAACACGTACAAACTGGTTCTATAAAATTGCACTATAGGATTTGCATTCATCTACCCATTGCATCTTGAGTAAATTTTGTGCATGATGATTGATTGCTGTAAATTTTGTATGTGTGTGGTCGTGAGTAGAAGTACAAGCTCAAGAGGCCATCTACGAGGAACTACAGCACCAAGATTTTGAGACGCTTGAGCAACACGAACCACGGGAGCAAGGCAAGTGCCCCTTGACCATATTGATCCCGTGTTTTGAAACTGTTTTGTTTGCGAAAACGTGTATGCTTGAGTCAACTTGATGGGACACCCTTTTTATAGGAGTTTACTAGTTTTGTTAACCATCCTTGTCGCCAGGAAAGTTGATGAGTCGGGTATGGCCGTTTTTCCTTTTTTGCTTCGCTTAACTTACGGGGTACGGGAAGCTGAATTAAAACATGATTAGCTACTACACTCATATGAATAATAATGATGATAACTTGATGATGTTAATGAGCATGGAATTGGGGAGATCTAGGCAAGCTTGGTTTATGGATGTTGCTGAATGAGATAGTGGTTTGCTTGCTGTAGATCTAAGGACCGGTTCATGCGAGAACATGCCAGGAAAACAGTGCCACCACAAGGCCAAATATGGGTGCTGCTTAGCTGACTAATTAGGTATGTTGCTAGATTGTTTTGACCGTTGGATGACACAGGGAATGGTAGGGAGTTGAGAGGGACTGCTCTGGGAACTGCATGGCACAAGAGGAGGCCTGTAGGTGGGAGAATGGAGATCCGAGCCTGCTGGTGAAATCTCGGTGGGTCCGTACATCCTAGTAGTCCCTTTGTAAAGGATATTTTGTGATCTCTTGGCCATACACAGACGGTTGGGTACTGGTATAATGGAGGTTCTCTCTAGTCGCTGACGGGTGACGAAATCATGAACTTGTGGGTAAAGTGGTGTCACCTCTGCAGAGTGTAAAACTATTATGATAGCCGTGCTTCCGGTCACAAGCACCTGGCCAACTTCCATGATTAGAGGCAAAACCTGGGATGGATATTTGGGTATGGTCATTAGGATTGGTTTCGGGACTGTTTTGAGTCATGACAATGAATTTGGTTTCGGTTATGTGAATATGAGATGGTTATGAATATTTATGAGTATGAGATGAACTTGAGAAAGATTAATGGCTGGATGAGACTTGATAAATTGTAAATTATGATGAGAGAATGTTGCTGAATTACTTGATTATAATGGGACAAATTTCACCTAGAAATAGTTGCTTTTTTACCTTGTTTTTGAAATAAAATTTGCTTGCTGCAATGAGCCTTTTTATTTCCTACCTTGTTGAAAGCTACATGTCATACTTTTCCCGCACTTGCTGAGTACGACATGTACTCACCCTTGCATTACCACATATACATCAGCTACAGGAGAAGAATATTTCGAGGAACATGTGGAGCACTAGGCGTGCGCACTACCGTCAACATGTCTGTGGAGTTGAAGTTGGAGCCTGCTGTCTTAGCCATTTTTCCTCTGTCGTTAGAATCTTCCGCTGCAAGAATAAGTTAGATTTTTATGAGTGCGACATTGAGTCATTGTAACAAAGTACTTAAACACTATTTATTCGTGGTTATATTCTGAATTCAGTTTGTGGATTACATGTGTATGTGTGATGAACATCCTAGGCACACATATGCATTCACTTGGTTCTATTTTTGGAACTGGGTGTCACATTATATTCATGTAGAGTTGCATTATTTAGGTAAGACGATTAAGTCTTGCTGAGCCATGGTGCTCACTCTTGCAGAGTTGTTGTTTTGCAGGTACAAATCTCGTATATCATGAAGGGTTTTGTATGACAGTGCCATTTCTTGGCTGCATGGTCACGGAATCCCAACTCACCGCCGATTCAACTTCATGCTGCTAGAAAGATTTCTCCTCGGGCAGGATAATTCCTTTGCTGCTGAGCTAAGTTCGTGAGAGTGACGACAGTTGTATTTTCTGTGCAACTATGGTTGTATATTCCACTGATGTACATTATATTGTACATCATTATTTGTAAAAACAGAACTGTGGAATTAATACACATTTGCGTATGTTTGATTTCATTGCTGTTCGATATCCCCTAACACGACACCACCCAATATGATATCCTGGAGTGTGCGGGAGGAGTTCCCATGGTGAGGACAGGCTAGGATATATTCTTGGAGCCTCTCCCAAGCCTCATGAATGGATTCCTTAGGCTCTTGCTGAAAACTTGAAATTCTTTCTCGTAGAGCATTGGTTCTGCCTAACGTGAAGAATTTTGAGAGGTACGCCATAGAACACTTTTCTCAAGTATCTACAACTCTTTGGTTCGTGTAGAACCATTGTTTTGCTCTCCCAAGGAGGGAAAGTGGAAACAGTCTAAGATGGATGGCATCTTAAGTGACACCCTTAATCTTATAAGTGCTGCAAATCTCTAGGAACTGTTGCAAATGGGCACTTGTGTCCTCATTGTGTTTCCCACAGAAGGGATTAGCCTGCACCGTAGTGATAAGGCCCTTCTTGATTTCAATGTTCGTGTATCATGTGATGACAGTGGGCCCAACAGGCACATTGTCAGTAGAGGGAGCTAACAATTCACTAAGGGTCTTCTAAGCCATTAGTGTGAAGTTTAATGGTGCGGATATGACTGTTTGACTTGCCGAAAGGACCACTTGAGGAGGAACAATATGAGGTTGAACTCTTCTCAGAAGTAATTTGGGATTTTTAAAATAGTTTGTCGGCAAGTGGAAACCATTCATACACTACACTGTTTTCACATCAAAGAACTATGAAAATAAGTTGGGTTATCCTACTAGGTCTCTACTAGAATCCTAATATACCGTAAGCAATCTTGCAATAATATTGTGCTGTCCCTGGTAATGGCGCCATAAATGCTTGTTAGTATTTCTTAACAACTACAGGTCATCCTAGCAAAGGCTGCCATCAATTCACTACTAGCATACTCATATGTACACTACTAGGCTATGCATATGTATACTAGAAGCACATTAGGAACGATGCCTTACCTTAGCCTAACCCTCACTAGAACTATCTTATCTCTAGTAGATTGCTTCAGTATGTGTCACACCACCCTTGCAATCCTTTTTATCCATCCTACTAGGCTTGCTATTCGAACACCCAATACTATCCATCGTCTTGCCAAACTTCACCTTTTTTGGAATTATACGATACCCTAGGGAATACTCTTGGGTGAAATACTACAGTGGTATCTTTTGTGCGCTTGCGGGACTCATCTTCCTTTGGCCCTAGGTTAGCCTAGTTGTCACAAGCATTGCCGGCATCCATTGCCAGGATGAACTGTATTCGTTAAGAAACACCAACAAGCATTTTTGGCGACGTTGCCGGGGAACGGTTACCGTTGATCTTCGAACCTTGTTCACCCTCGTGTCTATTTTATCTTTTCTTTGTTTCTTATTCCATCACCAACCACATCATGGAGCAGCACACCATTCCATCATATTCTTTCCCAAAGAGCGAGTTCTATGAGCCTCCGCCATCGGCGGAACCTATTTTCTCAACCAGATATGAACTTCACCCTGTCTTTATAGCCATGGTTCGGGAACAATCCTTCTCAGGAACGGATTGTGAAAACCCTTAGCACCATCTACTAGAGTTCGAGCAATTGTGTTCGTGTCTTTTAATAAAAGGCATGACACAATAAACTCTCAAATAGAAGCTATTTCCGTTTTCTCTCAAGGAAAAAGCGAAACAATGACCCATGTCGTTGGGAAAACAAATGGTAATTGGAATGAAGTTCGAGACAAATTTTTTATTCCATTCTTTCCAATATCCTGAATTATTTTCCTACAAACAGAAGTACTAGGCTTCCTGAAGGAGGGGTCGATACGTGCAGCATGGGACAGATTTTCAATTTTGAAAATTTTTGGCCCAGATTTGTCAATCCCCGACCCCTTTCTGTTGCAACATTTCTATATGGGATTGAACAAAAAGTCTGCCCTACATCTCGACATTGCGGCTGGAGGATCTCCTCCATAAGACTCCATAAGAAGGAAAGGAACTTCTAGATTGAATTCCAGAAAATGTCTCCTTCATTATGGGTCTTGATGAAGCTCCACAAGAGAAAGCCATGTCGAGTAATGAGGATATTTCTAAAATCAAGGACGAACCAGTAGCATGCCCATCTCAAGCCTTGCCTGAAGAAACCTCACCCGATCCTGAAACAAGAAGGATAAAGAAATTCAACCTTTGGAGTTTCCATTCTACTTTGAGGAAAAGTTTTTCAATGATTATGTAAATACCTCGAAGTACTGTTGCTAAAAAAGCCATCATCACCTCCCACTCCATCTGATCCATCTGATGGAATATACATTTAGGAGACGGTCAATGAGTTTACCTCAATAATGAGTTGCGAACGGACAGCAAAGGTTGAGATATCACCTGAAATACATAGGATGATATCTCCCTTAGCTGGATCAGTTCGTCGTGGTATTCATCGACGACATTTTGATCTATTCCAAATCAGAAGAGGAACATGCTAAACATTTGCATATTGTGCTCCAACGACTGAGAGATCACAAGCTCTATGCGAAGTTTAGTAAATGTGAATTCTGGATCAACCAAGTGCCATTTCTCGGGCACATTATTTCAGCAGAAGGCATTGCTGTTGATCCAAGCAAGATTGAACAAGTGCTGAAATGGAAGTCTCCAACATCAGTCCATGGAGTTCGTAGCTTTTTGGGTTTGGCGGGATATTATCGGAGGTTCATCCCGGGCTTCTCAAAAATCTTCAAACCTATGACTGAGCTACTGAAAAAGGGCATCAAATATGATTGGAGCAAGCCATGTGAGGAAGCTTTTCAAGCGTTGGTGAAACATCTCACAACAGCCCCGGTTCTAGCTCAACCGGATATAACCAAGCCTTTTGATGTTTATTGTGATGCATCCGGCATCGGGCTTGGTTGTGTACTCATGCAAGGAGGACGCGTGGTCGCTTATGGATCACGGCAATTACGGAATCATGAGCAACATTATCCAACTCATGATCTCGAGCTCGCTGCCGTGGTATTAGCTTTGAAGATGTGGAGACATTACCTATTGGGAAATTTGGTTCATCTCTACACCGACCACAAAAGTTTGAAGTACATATTCACTCAAAAGGAGTTGAATATGCGACAATGGTGATGGTTGGAGCTGATCAAGGACTATGAGATTGAAATTCATTATCATCCGGGCAAGGCAAATGTGGTTGCCAATGCACTCAGACGGAAGTCTCATATTCATAACCTGACCATTACGCCGATAGAATAGGAAGAACCAAGTCTTTTCTTGGTTCCATATGGAGCTTTACATAATCTGGCTCTCATACCTACAATAAGAGAGGAGGTCATGGAAGCTCAAAAGAAAGACAAGGGCATGACTCATATCAGAAGGAGATTGAAGAACGGGGAAATGAAATGTTTCCGGTTAGATGATCAAGGCACTCTATGGTTCAAGGACCGGATAGTCGTACCCCGTGATATGAGGCTGCGAAAGAAAATTTTGGATGAGGCTCACTTATCCAAATTTTCTATTCATCCGGGCAGCAACAAGATGTATCAAGAATTGAGGACTAAATTTTCGTGGACCCGGATGAAGAGAGAAGTTGCTAAATACATATCTGAATATGATACGTGTAGGCGAGTTAAAGCCGACTACATGAAGAAAGCAGGAACCTTACAACCGCTAAGCGTTCCGGCATGGAAGTGGGAGGATATTAGTATGGACTTCATTGTTGGACTACCTCTCACGGCTAATAAGCATGATTCGATTTTGGTAATCGTGGATCGGTTAACCAAATCAGCACGCTTCATTCCGATGCGTACCAAATATAACGCCAAAAAGTATGTGGAGTTGTACATAGCACAAATATTTTGCTTGTATGGAGTTCCCTGTACCATTGTCTCCGACAGAAGATCACTGTTCGTGTCCCGCTTCTGGGAACAGCTACCTTCATCCTTGGGAACTAAATTGATTCGAAGCTCCGCGTATCACCCTCAAACCGATGGACAAACTGAGAGGGTGAATCAAATACTTGAATATATGCTGAGAGCATGTGCCATCCATCACGGTAAGAGCTGGGATGATCACTTACCATTGGCGGAGTTCTCATATAACAACGGGTATCAATCAAGTACCAAAATGGCGCCTTATGAAGCTCTCTACGGCCGGAAGTGCCGCACACCCTTGAACTGGTGTGAAGCCGGCGAGAGAGTTATTTACGGGATTGATCTCATAATTGAGGCGGAAGAGCGGGTACGGCTTATTCAAGCAAATCTTAAAGCCGCTCAGTCCAGACAAAAGATCTATGCGGATAGGAGGCGTCGCCCTCTAGACTTCCGTGTTGGGGACCACGTATACCTCCGCGTATCTCCTATGAAGGGCATTCACCGATTTGGAGTGAAAGGAAAATTAGCTTCACGTTTTATCGGTCCCTTCATTGTCATTGAAAGGTGTGGACCTGTGGCATACCGTTTGGAGCTACCGGCAGCCTTAGCCGGAGTTCATAACGTCTTCCACATATCTCAGTTGCGGAAGTGTGTGAAAGTTCCAACGGGAATTCTCACGGGAGACATAGCAGATTTGAAGCCGGACCTCACTTATGTTGAACGTCCAACCCGGATAATTGATGAAAAGACTCGCGAGACCAGAAACCAGACGCTGCGATTTTTCAAGGTGCTATGGGAAAATCACACGTCCGAGGAAGCTACATGGGAAAGCGAGGAGTATTTGCAACGCAATCATCCGGAGTTGTTAGAGGCTTATGTTGAGTAGTTGTCCTCTCCACACTGTCCTTAATCATGAATCTCGGGACGAGATTCTTTTTAAGGGGGGAGGAATGTAAAAGTCCCAAAACTTGTAAATAGAAAACTTAAGCTATGAATAAAGTTGAGTTTGAATACAAGAAATGGGACTTACAAAAACTTTTGTTTACTCATGAAAGTGTTGGCATGTGCTATAAAACTTTGAATTCAGTTTGAATTAAGAGGGTCACTTCGAAAAGAAGGAGGGCATTTTCAAAAGAGGAAATTCAAACTGTTGTTTGAAAAGTTGTGTTTGCAATGGCCAACTCAATGATCAGAGGACATATTTGAATTCCTCAGGTTCAAGTTGTGAAGGAGACAAATTTTGAGCAAATTTGGAGGTGCCTTGATATGATTATCAAAGGGACTTGTAAATTTCATCTAAATTTGAATTCAAATTTGAAACTGAGGCAAAACATGTCAAATTGCCAAATGGCTTTGGAATTTGAGTTCCTCAGAGTTGAATTTGTAAAGTACCAAAAATTGAAGATATTTTGTACAGGAACTGTGGAGGGACCCACCTGTCATTGAGAGGGGGAGGGAGTAACTTACTGCTTAAGTTTCAGTCTCTGTGTATCGACTCACACCGAGCTGCCGAGCGAGGCTCCGGGCGCCACCGGGAGCAAACTGCTGCCACCTCCTCACTGAAGCAGCACGCTGGAGAGCTGCCGGGATGCCTATCCCTTCTCCAGTGCGATCTTTTGCCTCATCACCGACGCCTCGGCCTGCTTTTCCTCCCTCGCACGACAAAAGAACCGAGGACGCTGCCGCCTCGGGCGATCGACCGGGAACTGAGGAAAACCGAGCGCGCAGAGGCCAGCCAAGCCGGAAAACCACACGGTGAGCTCGTCCTCCACCTCCTAAGCCCAGAATCCAGCGAGTTGCTGCATCCCTTACCCGAGACTGGCTCGTCGCCGCGGCGGTTTAACCACAGAGGGTTGGGGCGCTCGTGGACAGCCTAATCCAGGCACTTCCACGCCCAAACAAGGCCACCCCCGGACGTGCGGGTGAACCCTCCTGCGCACCCCCAAGCCTCCAGTCGAGCTGTGAATCACCGAGAGCGAATTTAGGAATTTTCCTTCGGAGGCCGCAACCCGACCTTCCGGTACGCAATCTAGAAATTCTCCTTCCATCCTCAATCTTTGGTCCCGAAATTAGGCACAGAGGAGCTAAGCTAGATGGTGGTGATCTCCTCTTTTCAAACCTAGCCTAGAACCGAATGGTTACAGCTAATTTCGAGCTTTTCGAGCGGCGATCATGGCGGGAACCGCCGGGCACACGGTGGGACCCCATCTCGAGCCGTTACCGATCCAGTTTGAGCCAAAGCCGAGCACCCCCATGACTCACTGGTGCTTTAGAGCAAATCCCCTGAGCCGTTGGCGGGCTAGGGTGCTTGGGCCACAGTGCCGAAACCTTACCGAGGTGTGCGCACGTCGCCGACCGGTTTCCAGTCGCCGGCAGCCAGAGGGCACCGCACCAGTGGATTGCTCGTCCCTGAAAACCCCCAGGCGGCAAGTACCGAGCTGGGAGACAGCCGGGAAGGCGACTCCGGTGAGCTCCGATGAGTTTCCGGCGAGGGGGCAGCGCGGGAAAGAAAACGGCCCGAGGAGGAAGAAGGTCCGGCGGGCCCCGCGTGTCAGCGATGGAGGGTTTAAACTGCTGATCCGCTGTGGCCCCGGGATACTTTGTGACAGCGCGGGAAGTAGTCTGTGGCCCCGTGTGGCTTAGCTCCGGCAACCGACACGTGTAGAAGGGACCCACCGTCAGAGTTTGAACATTTCCCGAATTAATTTGAATTCCAGATTTAGTTCAAACTTTAGAACCTCATAACTTTTGCTAGGAAGCTCTAAATTTAGTGATTCAAATTGGGTTGGATTCAGAATGAAAAGATCTATCCAAATATGCAAACCAATTTGCATGAAAACCAATAGAAAATTCTGGAAAATTCTTTAAAGCTTTTCAGAAAAAGAATTCTAGAGGGAGTTTGGTTCATCCAAAATTCCCCAAATTTTGCCAGAATATTCTTTAGGATATTAGGAGACTCCTGTAAAAGTTTCAGCTCATTTGGAGTTGATATAGTTAGGGTAATTCTGATTTCAAGTTTCTGTATTCAAATGAATACAGAAACATTTTCAGAGGATTTCCAAAACTTGGAAATTCAGTTCTGGGTTCCTTATCTCCAAAAATCCTAGACAAATTCAGGCATACTCCCTGAGCCATGTGTGAAATTATGGTTCACTTGGATTTGCATCAAAGTGCAAGTTTAATCAGAATTAATTCCTTTATTCCTAAATGCTTAGGAAATTGTTCTGGGTGATCTAATCAGTGAAACATTCTGAATTTTGGTCCAGAGGACTTTCTTGTGACAAGGAACTCTCAAGAAAATTTCCAGCTCCATTGGAGCCCTGGATCAGCAGTGTTCTGTTCAACCAATTAGGTGATCACCACCCAAGTGATGAACCTCACTTCTCACTTGAGGATAGTGCTTAAACGCACACCCAACCCACCACCCCAGTGTCATTTTAAATTCTTGAACAGAGTTCCAGTTTTAAACTTGTCTTTAGAACTTGTTAGCAAAAGTTTTACAATTAAACATATGTGCATGTTCATAACGTGTAGTGATTAAACGTGGAAGAGTGGAAAAGAAGTTAAGCTTGGATCAAGGAGCAAGAAGGGCAGGAATTGAACTTCAAGTCATCAGCAACTAACTTCATATCATCTGACTTTAGTCACCTGCAAAACCAAGGCAAGCCCCGGTTTGCACTTAAGTTGTTTTCAAAGTTTTCCCTTTGCTCACTACTATTGGTCAAAGTTTGTATGTGCATTAGGTCAAGGATGTTTGATACTCCACTTGCATAACCAAACATGAACCCTGAGGTCAAGGGTAGAATTGTGTCATCGCTGTATAATAAGGCCGTGCTAAATAGGCTAGGACATCCGGTAGAAGACGAGTAGTTGGAATCTACTCGCGAGCTATAGTAGAATATCATAAGTGTGGTTGGGAAAGGAAGCAAACTAAAGTTTATATTTCTAAAGAAGAGACCGGGCAGAGGGGTTAGGCAGCGACAAGACGAGGTCTTGGTCGAGTAGCTCTGCCTGTGTCGGTTAAGGACCGAAGCGTGTGCAGCCCCGCTGAGCAAGTTTTGAGTTGTGTACCGGATGCTTACTGATATATGGGAACCAGGAAACCGATGTACCAGGTTCACTGGATTGTAGAGGCATACCACATCGTCTCGTTAGACCTATGAGCCCGAGACGGCCCGACCGGTTCTACAGTCTAGTGTCCTGCGAAAGGTTGCCACATACGACATAATGAAGGACGCCAGAGTTGGGTCTTCAGAGGCGGGCGTATGTGTCGAGTTATCCGGGTAGTGTTTGATTCGAATCACTGTCCCTCGTGGTTATGAGTGCCGCTTGCTCACTGTGTTGTGACGTAGTAAGCAAGTTGTGTGGGAACATTTGCAAAAGTATAATTGCTGCTATGATTATGTTAAACTGCATGAGAACCTTGTTTGAAGTAGAGATAGAGCAAACTAAAGTTATTTTCTACCTTGGGACAAGTAACATTGGAACGAAGCGTTTCTTGTTTGATTGTGGAATTCCAATGTTGCTGGGCGCAAGGTCACTACTAAAATGGCTAAAATCTGAAAGTTAAGGATGAACTCATAGGCGAGTCTTTTCGCAAATTACAGGATAGGTCTTAAGTTACCCTCATGTAGAGTTGCATGCTTTAGGAGAGACGGTTAAGTCTTGCTGAGCCTTTGTGCTCACTCTTGCTATATAAGTGGTTTTGCAGGTAAACCTCGACGCTATAAAGAAGGTTGTCCGGTGAGACTCGGGAACTTCTGAGTCATGTCACACTTGGAGAACCTAGCCGCTGCCATGTCTTCGTGTTGCTAGCGAGAGGAGTCCGCGGGCTGGACCTCTTCTCGGGTGCTTCGTAGTTATTCGACGTGAGCTGTTTATAAGACTTCCGCTGTAGCTATTTTATGTAAATTATTTACGAAGAACAATTGTAAGCTTCCGCTTTTGATTTATGTAATACATTGTTCCTTATATGTGTGCTGTTGGGTGCCGCATAACACGGCACCACCCAATGCGATCCCCGGGCGAGGCGCCCCGTCCCCGTGATCGGAAGCGGGCCCCCTCAAAGACGCTGCTAAATGACCTTATGACCAAAGGTTTTATACGACTGAGTTCGTCACCTTAGGGTTGTTCAGTATTGTTTGTAAAGAAGAAGGACGAAACACTACGGCTTAGTCTTGATTTTCGTCCGCTTAACATTGTGACAATCGACAACAAGTACCCGTTACCACAGATCGACATGTTGTTTGATCAGTTGGTCAAAACAAAGATCTTTTCCAAGATAGAGTTAAGATCAGGGTACCATCAGATTAAGATACGAGCTGAGGACATCCCGAAGACGGCTTTCTCGATGAGGTAAGGGCTTTATGAGTACCTTGTCATGTTCCTTGACCTTACCAACGCTCCAGATCAGTTCATGTACTTGATGAACTCGGTATTCATGCCAGAGCTGGACAAGTTTGTCGTGGTCTTCATCGATGACCTACTAGTTTATTCCAAGTCGGAGGAAGAACACGAGAAGCACCTGCATATAGTCTTGCAACGGCTGCAGGATCACAAGCTATAAGCGAGAAATTCAGCAAATGCGAATTCATATTATCTCGGCGGAGGGCATCGCTCTAGACCCGAGCAAGAGTACACAAGTGCTGAAATGGAAGTCCCCGGGGTCTATTCACGAGGTACGGAGTTTCCTCAGACTCGCGGGATATTATCAGAGGTTCATTCTAAACTTCTCAAAGATTGCCAAGTCTATGACAGAGCTGTTGAAGAAGGCTACCAAATATGTTTGGAGTCCAGCATGTGAAGCAACCTTCAAGGCTTTAGTGACACACCTAACATCAGCACCGGTTTTGGTGCCGCCAGACACAACAAAACCGTTCGATGTGTACTGCGATGCATCCGGCATTGGGCTCGGATGTGTGCTGATGCAAGACCGAAGGGTGATCGCATATGGATCACGGCAGCTCAGGAACCATGAGCAAAATTTTCCAACTCATGACTTAGAGCTCGCTACCGTGGTACTCACACTCAAAATGTGGAGGCACTACCTACTCGGGAACCTCGTGCATTTATATACCGACCACAAGAGCCTCAAGTACATATTCACTCAGAAAGAGTTGAACATGAGGCAATGAAGATGGTTAGAGTTGATAAAGGATTACAAAATAGAGATCCATTATCACCCCGGCAAGGCAAACGTAGTGGCGGATGCGCTGGGTCGTAAGTCGCACATTCATAATATGACCATCACTCCGTGGGAAGAGAGCGAGTCACCATTACATGTGATTCCCCATGGAGCTCTCTACAACCTAGATTTTATCCCCACTATTCATGAAGAGATAGCAGAAACCTAGAACCGTAGAAGTGCATGTCACATTTGCGGAGACGTATAGACAGTGGAGAACTGAAATGTTTCCGGAAAGACGGAGAAGGCATCCTGTGTTCAAGGACAGAATCGTCGTACCCCGTAACCCGGAATTGAGGAAGAAAATTTTTGAAGAGGCTCACCTGTCAAAGTTTTCTATTCACCCCGGCAGTAACAAGATGTATCAGGAACTCATAAACAAGTTTTGGTGGACACGGATGAAGCGGGAGATCGCAAAGTACGTGTCCGAGTGTGATATGTGCTGAAGGGTGAAGGCTGACCATATGAAGAAACCGGGATCATTACAAGCGCTAGGCATTCCTGCCTAGAAGTGGGAGGATGTGAGCATGGACTTCATCGTTGATTTACCCACCACAGTTCAGAAACCTGATTCAGGGTGGGTGATCGCCGACTGGCTCACCAAAGTTGCCCATTTTATCCCGGTTAACACCAACTACAATGCCAAGAAGTATGTTGAATTGTACATCTCATGGATCCTGTGCTTGTACGGCGTACCCCGTATTATCATCTCGGATTGGGGCACTTTATTTGTGTCTCGTTTTTGGAAGCAGTTACATGCTGCATTGGGGACGAAGTTGATCCGTAGTTCAGCGTACCACCCGCAAACGGATGGGCAAACCGAGCGGGTAAATCAAATTCTAGAAGACATGTTACGAGCTTGTGCTCTCAACCACGGTAAGAATTGGGATGATCACTTACTGTTAGACGAGTTTTTGTACAATAATGGGTACCAAGCCAGCATCAAGATGGCACCCTACAAGGCGCTATACAGGAGAAAATGCCGCACACCGCTGAATTGGTGTGAATCTGGCGAAAGAGTCACCTTTGGGATTGATCTTGTCAACAATGCGGAAGAAAAAGTTCGGCTGATTCAAGCGAACATAAAAGCCGCCCAATCCCGACAAAAACAATATGCGGACCGGAGAAGACGTCCTCTCCAATTCAAAGTCAGGGATCACGTAAATCTATGCGTGTCTCCAATGAAGGGCGTGAACAGATTCGGGGTGAGGGGAAAGTTGGCACCCCGATTCATTGGTCCATTCCAGGTTTTGGAAAGATGTGGATCTGTTGCTTACCGGATGGAACTACCAGTGAGACACTCCGGTGTGCACGATATCTTCCACATTTCTCAGCTGAGGAAGTGCCTCAAGTTTTCAACCACCATTCAGCTGGGAAATATCGAGGAACTTAGACCGGATCTCATGTATCAGGAGGGACCGGTTCAGATCATCGACATAAAGGACCGAACCACACGTAACCGTACGTTGTGGTTTTATAAAGTTTTATGGAGTAATCACTCCAAGGATGAAGCGACATGGGAGAGTGAAGGATTTCTTCGTGCCAACTATCCGGACTTTAGACGTCGCACATCTGGGTAATTTTTGAAAATCCTCTCTTAATTTTATCTTATAATCTCGGGACGAGATTCTTTTAAGGGAGGAGGAATGTAAAGGTCCCAAAAATTTTGAATACAAATGAACTGAAGTTTGAACACCATTTGGTTTCAAGTTATAAAAATTGGGACATGTTTAAATTTTTCCACATGTGATGACACACATGAGTGTCCCACCACTCTAGCCTAGGATCATTTGAGTGTTTGGGGGACAAAGTTAATTTAAACCCATGTGTAAGATATCATGTGCAAGGGGGAATAATAATTCAGATTTGGAACTCAAATTGTTTGACTCAAATTTCAAATGAGGGCAACCAATAGGAATGCAAACTGTTGTGCTCAAAACCTCATTTTCAGCTGCCAAACCAAAGATCATATTTCATATTTGAAGTCCTTAGGTCCAAATTAGTGGGTATGCAAAGTTTCATGAATTTTGGAAATGTTTTACTACCCATTTCTTTCAAATAGACTTTAAATTGCATAGGAGTTCAAATTCAAATGTGAATTTGGATGAAACTTGTGCAATTATTCAAATACAGTTCAGATTCAAACTTTCCTCAATTTAATTGAGTCATTTGCCAAATTTCATAGCTTTTGAGAGGGGATAAGGGGGACAGTGGGGCCCATTGGTCAGTACCGTCTAAATATCAACTGCAGCCAGTCTCTGTTTTGCCACTCCAGTCCACCGAGACATCACCAGGTGACACCGAGGGCAGCGTCGAGGGACACCTCCCCAGATGATTAAGCTCCTCCGTGGACTATTTCGATGTTTTCAGTAGCTCCTGTCGTGACCCTTGTGCTCACGAACCACAAACACCGAGGCTTCTTATTCTCTCGCGCACATGAACAGAGCCACCGCCGCCACCACCGAATCGATTGGAAGCCGGTTCTTGTGATCGCGAACAGAAGATATTGAGTGAAAAATGGCACCAGGGCATCTCCCTCTCCCTCCTCAATGAGCCACCAACCAGTGTTCGTCCTTCCTACCTTGGGAACGCCGTGCCCACGCGGCGGCCGAACCACAGCCAAAGGAGAGGCTCACGTGGATAGCTCAACCTATAGATTGTCACGGCCAAGTAACGGCGCCCTTGGACGCGCCAAGACACCGTGCTACTCTCCTGCGAAGCTCAAGCCAAGCCGTGGACGACCGAGAGCGAATTCGGGAATTTTGCTCCAGCGTGCACAAACCGACCTTCCGGTACAGGACTTTTAAATTCGATCATAATTCTCGTTCTTAGGTCGCCAAATCTTGCACACGGGACCTAAAGTATTCGGTGATCATTTGCTCTTTGCATCCCTAGCTTGAAACTGCACGTAGGCCGAGTATTTCGAGGTTTTCCAACGGTGACCGAGGCGGGGGACCACGGGCGCACGGTGAAACCCCATTAACCACCGTTCCCGAACAGTTTTGAGGCCATGTCGAGCTTCCTCATAGTTCACTGGTGCTGTAGAGCTTGAAAACCTAGGGTTTGGCGAGCTAGGCAGAGCGGGCAACGTAGTCGAAGTAGAACCGAGCCGCTGCGCCGCTGCGAGAGGGGTTGGGGACCTCGCCGGTTTGGGGAAGCTTCACCAACGTGTTCAGCACGTGATTTTAGGCACTAGCGGTGAGCAGGGGCTCGGGAAGAGGTCGGGAGACCGAGTTCCGGCGAGCTACGGCTAGGGGGGGCGGCACGGGCGCGGGAGGAAGAACACGACCTGCCCGGCCCCACACGTCAGCCGGACATTTAAACTGAACCAGATTGTCTGTGGCCCCGAATCTTTCTGTGGCTGCGCGGATTCACTCTGTAACTCCGTTTGTCTTTGGCTGAGAACACGCCACGTGTCTTGGGCCCAGCAACAGGCATTTGAACATATCCTCGAATTAATTGAAATGAGATTTAATTCAAACTTTAGATGAACATATCTTTTGCCAGGAAACTCCAAATTTAGTGATTCAAGTTGGGTTAGATTCAGATTGAAAAAATCTATCCAAATATGCAACCCAATTTGTATTAAAGTCATTATTTAATTCTGGAAAATTCTTTAAATCTTTTCAGCAAAAGGATATTAGCGGGAGTTTGGTTTATCCAAAAATCCTCAAATTTTGCCATAGCTACGCTTGTGTCGATTGAGGACCGAGCCGTGTGCGGGCCTGTTGAACAAGCTAGAACAATACCGAAGACCTACCGGATATATGGGAACCAGGAAACCGATCTAATTCGGGTAGCGATTTATTGAGGCATAGCTTGTCGTCCAAAGGGTAGGTTGAGAGCTTAAGGTGTAAATCGGCTGGCAGCACTACGGATGCGCGCGCAGAGACCTCTTGCTCGGGACGATGGGACCGGTTCAACATTTGGCTAACAGATGAAAGGTGGTTGCGTATGACATCTGTGATGGTTGTTGTAGGCAACATCGAGTACGGGCGTACGTGATGGGTAATTCAGGTAAATCTGCAGGTGTAAATTGATTATAATCGCCGTCCCTCACGGTCAGTGAGTACCACTTGTTCACTGTACCGTGACGTAGAAAGAACAGGCTAGTTCCATGTTAAAATGTCGCTGATTGAAAGATGTACTTTGATTGTTAATGACTTGTTGTAGTTTAGAGCTAATTAAAGTTCTTTTCAACCTTGGGCAAAGCACATGAGAGAAATGCGTTTCTTGTTTGATTGCGGCTCTCTTATGTGTATTAGCACGAGGTTCTCCACAACTTGCTGCTAAAACTTGAAAGTAAGGTTCAACTTAGTAGGCGTGTCTTTTGCAACTTACTTTCCTATTATATACTGCAATTCTAGCATGTAGAGTTACATGTTTAGGTGAGACGGGTCAGTCTTGCCGAGCCTATGTGCTCACGCTTGCTATATGAGTGGTTTTGCAGGTTAACTTCGGTGCTTATATGAAGGTTGTCCGGTGAGACTCGGAGACTTCCGAGTCGTTTTACACATGGAGAACCCGGCCGCTGCCGTATGACTTCGTGTTGCTAGCAAGAAGAGTCTGCGGGCTGGACATCTTCTTGAGTGCTTAGTAGATATTAAACGTGAGCTAAACTAGTCTTCCGCTGTAGTCATTTGATGTAAATTATTTACAAAGAACATTTGTAAGCTTCCGCTTTTGATTTATGTAATACAGGTTTCCTTATATGTGCGCTGTTGGGTGTCGCGTATCACGGCACCACCCAATGCGATTCCCGGGCGAGCGGCACGGCCCCATGATTGGGTCCGGGCCTTGTCATGTGCCCCCGCCGGCCGCGCCCCTGCGCCCGCGCCGATCGATGCCACCCCCGCGTGCCCTGCCGCTGGCCGCCGCCCAATGTTTTGAAGTCATCACAACACCGTGGCTGCCCCCACCCCACCGTGGCTGCCCCCCACACTGTGTCTGCCCCACCCCCCTCCCACCACGCGTGTCCGCCCCCCACCCCACCGTGGCCGCTCCATCCCCGCGCGTGGCCTAACACTTTGATTAGCAATGTTTATTAGAGATTAATGTTTGATTAAAAATGTTTATTGGAGTTTATTAGCACTTTGATTAGCACCATTTTTGCTTTATTCATGTTATATAGCTGATGAGGACCATTTTTGCTTTATTAGCACTTTGATTAGCCATTTTTGCTTTATAGTTGTTTTTTGCATGTATGAGGAACAATGAGCTTAATTGGGCATTGTGATATATATGAGATTTACATTTTTGCTTTATTATTATTGTTTAATATTTATTATTGTTATTTAGTTAGCTATTTTATTAATATGTAAAAAATGGGTTTTGGGTCGACCCGACCCGACACGACACACAATAAATGCACCAAGAACAAAACATGGGCGAAAGCATCATAAGCACATGCTTTGATCTGACGGGCAGAACAAAAGACAATATAAAGGCTCGTAAGATTTTGGTAGAGGATTGTTAACGTCCAACTCTTGAGCTAACCGAAGCTGGTGGCAAACCGCGTGCTTCTTTCTATCTTCGACTAAAAGAAAAGAAAGAAGTCTTCGAATGGTTGAAAACGTTGAATTCCCAAACAGTTATGCTGCTAGCCTGAGATGAGCCGTAAATGTTAAAACTGGAAATCTCACAGGGTTGAAAAGTCATGATTATCACATAATCATGGAAAGACTTGTGTCGGTTATGTTTCGGGGCTACCTTGACGATGCGGTGTGGAAGGAGTTAGCCGAGCTTAGCTACTTTTATAGAAAGCTTTATGCTAAAGAAATTACACCCGGGATGATGGAGAAGTTGGAAAGTGAGATACCAGTGCTTTATGTAAGATGGAAAAAGTTTTCCCTCCAGGGTTCTTCAATCCAATGCAAGTGGGCGGCCCTGTGCAATTTAGGTGGATGTATCACGTTGAAAGAGCACTCAGGTGTCTTAAACCAATGGTTCACAATCGGGCAAGGGTTGAAGGATGCATCGCCGAAGCATACGCCATTCAGGAGATAGGATACTTTTCAACCATCTATTTTGCAGAAGAACACAATGTTAATATTTCCACGTTGCGGTACAATATGGATGAAGCACCCCCTTGTAGAAGCCTCTCCATTTTTCAAACAAGAGGCACCACTGTTGGTAGTGGCACGAGCTACGATGCTGAAACAGATAAAAAGACGTATGCTTTGATGTACATGTACGCTAATATAGAGAGGATGCATGAATATTTACAGTAAGTGTTTGTTCAACATCTATAATAATTAGTGTGTGTGTGTTATACATCTATGCTAATCATTCTGTTTTCCTTATTTAGTGAGTTTGATCAACAAAATTGGAAATCTAAGCAGCAACCTACGAGTAGACAAATACAGTCGATGCGATATTATGGAGTAAATGGAGGGCCTAACTTCCTATCCTGGTTTCATGCACATGTAACATGTTCATGTCTTGTTTCTATTAGTAGTTACGTGTATAGCATAAAATAGTCTTCTAATTTCATATGTTGAACAGTGCAAAAATCAAGCTGGCGTACACGAAGAATTGTGACAACTGTCCTATGAATACATTAAAATTGAAAGCTACGATCGATACGATGTCAATGGGTTTCGATTTCATTCAACTGAATTTGAAGCTCAACGTCCTTTCAGAGTAACATGTAACACTGGAGTTGTGAATTGGGTAGTTGATGCCCAAGGACGTGAAAGTAATTATTATGAGATCATTAAAAAAATCCTTGAATTCAGTTTTGTGGGGAATAAGGTCCTTAATGTAGTCTTCTTTGACTGCGATTGGTTTGATCCTAACAATGGAACTCGACAAAACAAATGGTAGAAGTCAAACACAAGGACCGGCTACGAGGCTGCGACACCTTCGTCCTTGCAGACCAAGTTGAGCAAGTGTATTATCTACATTATCCATGTGAAAAGCTTAAAGCTTGGTGGGTTGTACACAAGGTGAATCCTCGTGAGCGGTTATATACACCAGACAATGCTGGATACCTTGATGGTGAGGTTGATGTTGTTTACCAAGAACAAGAGTTGTCGGACTCTTTTGTCGTTGAGCCTGATTTAGGACTCGATGACTTAGTTGTAGATACAGAAAACATAGAGACTAGTGAGATGTGAAAACAAAAACAAAAATGGGCAACTACTACGACAGAAGATCGATGGTCTGATTTATGTAGTAGAGTACATCGTGATGCTGATGGATTTTAAAATTGAGTACAAGTAACATTTCTTTCATCTCTTCTTTTCTTTTCTATACTTTCCATTTCATTCATTAGCAAATTTTTCTTTAAACAGGATGTCGTCGAGCAGCAACAGATGACGACGGGCAGGGGCGTGGAGCTTTCTGTCACCGACAGCCACGAGAGGAGACGAGGCCTTCCACGGCACTCAGCTTAGCGGTGGTATATGTGCTCAGTTGCTGAGCCATCTACCTGTGCAGCGGTCACGATAGGTAAAGAACATTTGATTACATAAATGCTATAAGTAATTCTTTATTCTATAATATGAATCTTTAAAATTGTTAGAACGACTCTACGTCCGAGGACAGAGAGGTTAGGGTGCCTGCTTCAGAGCCTCTTTCTTCGAAAAGCCTGCTTCAGAGCCTCTTTCTTCGGAGCCTTCTTAGGAGCCGGTTCCACATCGGAGGACTAGGAGGAGCCAAACCCAAACGATTGGATCGTTATTCGTCCGATTGGCGATAGGTAAGTAAATCTCTAAAAATTTCATTTAGATACTTGACTTATATATATATATATATATATATATATATACTAATTGAGAATCATGTATCAGGACTTGGGAGGATGGTTCGTTCATGGGCCAGGGACGTCACTCGCTGGTGAACGGTTTCCTGGGCCGTCTAGTCTGTTTGCACTACTCCGGTGTAGTGAACGGACGTGCTGCCACATCTTCAACTACTTTACAGTCCAGGACGTTCTTCACGGCAACCACGGGGAGGCTGTTTGGCACGTCTTCATGGTAAGTATGAACAATACTTGTGTAATACAAATTTATTATAAGTTACGTACATTTAGTTGTATATTTTTTTAGGCACAATATCGTTTGGAGAACGAGGCCGAGCAGACGGATCACGCTCGTCTCGTCTTCCATAACTGTGCCAGGAAGATCGTGATGCAGTCACTATCGACGGCTCGCATTCAAGCTACGAACGCGTACTTGAAGTTATATCCAGACGAGGGTGAGCCGGGGGAGGAATTGGGCGACACGTACTTGATGGAGACGCAGTACACAGAGGTAAAGTTTTTAGTTTACTTTGCTTCATTATCTGATCGTGATCAATATTTTCATTCAATAATAAATGTGTGCAGGTCGGCGTAGCGTGGCTTGACAGCCGTACGGACGCGTACCGTGCCCTGTGTGCTCTTTGGGCGAGCGAGGACTTCCAGGCAGTTTCTAAAACCTGTCGAGAGAGTAGAGGGACGTGCGGAAAACATCGTTTGGGTAGGGATGGCTACATACGCCTCTCTAAACGGATGGTAAGTGCTACTCGCAGTCTATTAAGTAATTTTATAATATTCATTGTGCTAACATGTATCGATAGGAGCACGAGAGCGGTCAGCAGCCGACACCTATCGAGGTGTGAAAGAATGGTCACTTGGGAAGTGACCCGTCGCAGTCTGACCAGCTGTCTTCTCAGACTGCGATAGAGACTTTGGTTTGTTATTTTTTCAACTTAATTGAATTCTCTTTAATAGTTCTAATGATGTTATTTTTCTGTATTTTCAGGCAAATTACGGG
Organism: Neostapfia colusana; assembly: GCA_030760725.1. Classification (NCBI taxonomy): domain Eukaryota; kingdom Viridiplantae; phylum Streptophyta; class Magnoliopsida; order Poales; family Poaceae; genus Neostapfia; species Neostapfia colusana. The sequence continues at coordinate 37,153 of JASWHV010000397.1, forward strand.
GAGGAGGCGCGGAGGATTCGAGGCGATGACTTCGGTTGGCAGAGGGTGCCAATCATCCCCGAAGCCGCGTATGCAAGGGGTGTTGGAAACCTCACGGACGGTGAGCTTTTGTTATTTTTAATTTACTGTTACGAACTTCGAGATACAAAAATTTAATAATCTTACTTCGTTGTGCCGGTTAGCCATCTTCGATTGAGTGGTCGACTCGAGGCAGGGGTGGGCTTCCTCGAGAGCCTCTTCATCGCATCAGAGCGGGTCCAGAAGCAGCCGTGCGAGCCGAGATCTGGAGCTCCATAGTCTTCGAGAGGAACTCCAGAGGACACAAGAAGCGCTCAGGGCTAGGGACAAGATGCGGGCAGCGGAGATCAGGGCTAGGGATGAGGCGCAGAGGGCTAGGGACGAGTATCAAAACTCGTTCATGCTACAGATGCAAGCTGCCATGCAGGTAAATTCTAGATGATGTACTTAACATTTTTAATATATAAATGGCATGTATAATAATTTGCTTTGTGTTTACAGGATATAAGTGTAGGACAGTCGGCTATCTTTCCGCAATGGGCGCCCCCAGCGATAGAGCCACCGGTGCTGACGACAGCAGCCCAGGTACAAAATTATTTAAAATAGATTAAACTAGTTAAACTTGTTCAAATTTAGTAAAATATGTATTTTTTACTTGTAACATGTCTAACCACACTTGCACATCACAGGGATCGGGAACACAGGCTCAAAGTCCGTCGCCTCAGATTTCGGCGCTTGGACCACTGTGGAAAGACGACTTTCCAAACTCCCGTGGCAGCGGACAAGGTAGCGTCTCATAGTCACGAACTCGCAAAGTGTGTAGTGGCGTGTTTATAGTGTTTTGAAATGCTTATTGTGATATATATATATATACTAGTGTGATATCTGTTTTTATATGCCTGTGTGATCTGGCCATCGAGCCAGGGATGGCCTCTAATCCAGGGCAGCATTTTCAGTTTTTTTTTTTAAAAAAACTGCAAAACCTTATCGATGACGGTTCTCTGGCGGCCGTCGTCGATACTGGACTGTTATCGTCGCCTGTTTTTATATGCCTGTGTGATCTGGCCATCGAGCCAGGGATGGCCTCTAATCCAGGGCAGCATTTTCAGTTTTTTTTTTAAAAAAAACTGCAAAACCTTATCGATGACGGTTCTCTGGCGGCCGTCGTCGATACTGGACTGTTATCGTCGATGGCTTCCGGACACCGTCGACGATAACAGTCCAGTATCGATGACGGTATCCTATAAACTGTAAGGACCTAAGTTTTTGAACACATTCAAAGTGTTCATCACACCTCATTTGAGGAAAACATATGAACACATTTGAAGAGCAAGTAAACACCATCAACATGGTCATTAAATGCTAAACTCACAAATTGCAAAAGTGGTAGTTCCAACCTGCTTCTTATAGGGGCTGAGCATATGAAAAACTCATACACTTTGCTAGGAATTCTCATGCCAAATTTCACCAAAATCTAAAACATTTTTGAGGTATTTTTGGGTATAATTGGAAAGAGGCTAGTTTTAATTCAAATTCAAACTTCTTTCATTCCCTGAATTCAAAAGTGGGACTCATATTCACACTCAGCACATTTTTGGGAGCTCACACACCAACTTTCACTCTATTTGGTGTTGATCTTGACATGAGCCAATTTAAGCAAATTCAAATCAAATTTGAATTTCAAACTGCATATGTGCTATGAATTTAGTCAAACACTTCACAATTTGAATTATACCGATTTCAAATGGGCATTTGGTGAATAATTCAAATTGCAAAGGATATTAGGGGCATAACTGTTTAGAGCAGTAGGAAAAATTGAATTTCAGAGGTTAAAATGGGAGTGGGGCCCTCCTGTCAGCCTCTTTGGTGATCAACCAACCGAAGCAAACAGAGGCGTCGGTTCTCGGGTTGCAGCAGCGGGAGCCACGACGGGGAAACGGCAAGGACAGCACCTGCTTGCTGTATCTGGCCACCGAGCCGCCTCTCTGCTCCCTTATCTGGGAGCTCGAGCTGGCAAAAGATCAGTCGCCTCCTTCCTCTGCTCCCTCGCGCAAGAAACGCTACCATCACCGCCGCTACCTCAGGATCGATCGGGGAACCGGCAAACACCGCACTAACATCCCCTCTGAGCTGCTAAACCGCATCACCACATATCGTTTGATCGTCCAGCCACGAGTACGAGCTGAAATCACCGCTCCTCGAGCATCCCCGGACCGTTGCGTGGTACACCGAAACTCACCATCGTTCGTTGCTCTCGTGGACAGCCCAACTCCGAGGCTTTCACGCATGATCAAAGCCAACCATAGGAGCGTCGCACCTCCACGCTGCTCCACCCCAACTCAAAGCTCAAGCCGTGAACCATCGCCGGTGAATTCGGTGTTTTTCTCCCGGACTCGACAGAAAGACCTTTGGGTACGAGTTTAGCAAATTTGAGCTCAATTCGTGTTCTTAGCTCACTGAATCATGCACAAAGGAGCTAGACAAGCTAGCGGTCAATTCTTCTTTATAACCTGAGCTTGAAACATCACGTAGGAAGGCCATTTCCATGTTTTCCGAACATGAACATGAAGAACACCCTCGGGCGCACGGTGACAACCTAGTTGGAGCTATTCCAATGCGGGTTTGAAGCCATGTGTGGCGGACCGGGATCCGCTCATCCAGGATCGCAGAGGGTGGTGCCGCACGATGCGACACCCGACAGCACACGTCATAAGAACACAATATATTACATGGAAAAACAACTGAACTGTACAAACGGTACAATACCCAGTTACAAACTATTGTCTTTATTACACAGCGGAAGTCTACTATTCTACAACTCACGCCCGCCTACCTAGCAAAAGTCGGTTGCCCAGCCCTAGGGAAACTCACACTAGCTGCACTCCTCAGCTCAGCGCGGCGTGTACGGCTCCCACTCAGCCGTGGTCCCCGACGGAGGGTAACCCTTGCCGGTGGACTCGTACTCCGAGTCCGTGGGTGGCTCCTCACCTGAAAAACACTTAAGCAGCAACCGTGAGCACGAAGGCTCAACAAGACTTAACCGACTCACCTAAGCATGAAACTCTACATGAGGTGTACAAAGCACATAGGATAGTAACATTGCAGCAAATGGACACGCCTATAAGTTCACCCTTAATTCATCTTTTAGCAACAAGTTAACAGTTCAGGAATCTGAAATTTAGTAAGCAGAATCTGGTGGCACACATGTAGCAATACAATTATATCAATCAGCAATATTGAATCATCATATTTCATACATTAGCCTACGTCATGACTCAGTGACCAAGTGGTACTCTTCACCTTGAGGGACGGCGAATCGACTCGATATACACCTGCAGGAACACCCAAATAGAACGTCACGTACGCCCACCCATGGAGCTGCACAGCACGCTCACTCGATGTCGTACGGGACAACCTTTTACCCAACAGCCCAAACGTCGAACCGGTCGCACCGAAACGGACAGGAGGTTCCCTACACGGAGCATCGCTCTATGCCCGTTAGCAGATTTCCACCTTGCTGCCCTCAACCTACACCTATAAATCAGTGTGCTATGCCTCGACGCCCGAAGGTTTAGGCTACATCAGTTTATCGGGGCCCATATATCCGATATGCCTTCGGTACATTCAAACTTGATCAGCGTGGGCCGCACACGGAACAGTCCTCAATCAACACGGACAGGGCCGCGCACACAAGACTTCCTCTTGTTGCGCCCTAGCCCCTGCCAAGTCTCATTTTCATTACTAAAGTGATCTCACATCACTCAACCGAACCTGTGTGTCCCAAGCCTATCTCGCGAGTAGATTCCAACTACTCGACTTGTACCGAAGTTCTATGAAACATTAAGCATAGCCTGTCTACTTGAGGTCTTAGACACTACCCTCACTCTTCTGGAAAATTTCTGGTCATGCAAGTGGAGTTCCATCCATCCTAGACCTAATGCACATTCACACTTCATATGACACATGTAAACAAAGTAAAACTTATAAAAAGGTTAATGCAAACCGGGGCTTGCCTTGTTGCTGCTGGTCAGAGTTTAAGTCTTCGTCTGGAAGGATGAAGTCCAGCACTTCCGGAGTCTCTTCGCCTTCAGCGACTACACGTTAACGAAATACTACATGTCAATTTAAATGCAATGTGTGAACTTGAATACTTAACCACCAAATAACTCTAGCTAGCCCTCCCCTTTGGTTCTGAAATTTTTATGGTGGCTTGGCAGGGTCCTAACCAGAGTCTTGACCAAGTTTCATTTGAAACAAAGTTCATTTGAACCTTGTACAAATAAAAGTCCATTTGGTCAATATTTGAGCCTCTAAATAATTCCAGGGGTTTTCATGGCTCCAACCATTACTTTCTGGAAACTAGAATTTAGGATGGTTCTAATGGAATTGGTTTCATGTCATTTGAATAATTCTACTGAAAGTTATGCCCTAATTAAGATTTTAGAAAATCTGAAAAATGTTTCTGTACATTTTTCTATTTTCTCAGGGCAGTTCTCTTAATCACCCCATTAGGGTAAATAAATGAACTTGGATGGATCTGAAAATTTTACTGGGATTCAGGGATTTTTCAATGAACCTCTCAGTGAAATTTCAGATTTTTTCATAAAGTAGTTCTCCTGATAAAATTCCCAACAGTTTAAATTTTATGGATTTAATTCTGGAAAACTAATCACTTCCATGAGCTAAATTTGGTATTGCTGGAAAGTACTCAGAATTCTGAGTTCAGCAAAATTTGGTTCATCGAATTTGGAGTTTCCTAGCCAAAGTTCTATTCATTTGAAGTTGGAACTAAAACTGGAAATTCAAATAAAGTTTAAACTGTCGGTTGGGGTCCCCCGGGCTACATGTCAGCCTCTCAGCTAACCCACACTGGAGCCCGCAGAATCACCCGCGCAGCCACACGAGATCCCGGTGCCTCAGAAAATCCCGAGTGCTTTCAGCAGAGACCGACACGCAGAGCCCGCAAGGCTTCTTCAACCTCGCGCTCCCGCGGCTCCCCGCCGCCCACCTCGCCGGAATACTCGCCGCCGGGCATTCTGCTGCCCAACCTCCGATGAAACTCGCCGCCTGAGCCTATCTCGGCCTGGGGAACACGGTGGTGCCGTCACCAGAGCTTGACAACGGCCGGAACAGTGCTCCCGCCGGTAACAGCGGTCGGGAGCTCACCGGCGACGTCGAACTTGGCATCCCATGCACCTTTTTCGATGCGGTTTGCTCGGGGAGCTCCGCTTACGCCTGCTGATCGCGGACATGGGCACCGACCCCCGTGAAAACGGCTGCAACTACGACCTCACCGATGACCTAGGCTGGATATCGGCTGTGCTCAGAAAACTTTGAAGAACCGTAACCCTAGCCCATGGTTCTTGCTGGTTTTTCATCCTAGGTGGTCGTGTACCAGTGCAGAACGTGTGTGTAGCTTGGAATCCCTTGTGGTGAACTATCTACTCTGAATTTCCTCATTTTGCAACCTTCGGTATTTTGAACACCGAATGGATAAACGGCCAAATACTAACCCGACGACGTACGAGAGGAGGAACGGTCGGCACTAGCGTGTCACGCACCTTGTAGCGGACCTTTTTCGTATAGCTCGTCGGGCGCGAGACAGGCTCTAGCTCTTGGACGCCGGGGATCAACGGAGTCGGCGTTTCTGTTCTTGCGCGGAACCGAGGAAAGAGCTCGGGTGGTGGTCGTTCTCGTTCGGGAAACAGGAGAAAGGGCGGCGTGGTATGTGCGCTGGCCTTTGTGCCGCGACTTTGGCACCGTGAGGTGGCCGTTCGATGCCTCGGTGTCTCGCCACCTCTCCCGTGCCTTGCTCGCGAAGCAGAGTCCGGCTGCAGCAACCGACTGAACCACTCGTATGTGCAGCTGACATGTGGGCCTCCCCTTTAATCCCTTTTTCCAAATTTTCTCAATTCTGTTGTGCCAAAATATCCTCAGCTACTCACAATTGAATGTGAGACTTAGCCCCCAAGTTTTGGTTTGAATTTGAGTTCTCCATTTTGAAATTTGGTTGGTTCAATTTGCTTCATATTTAAACTGAATTTTAATTTCAGTTTTGAATTATTGCAAATTTGGCTCCCGACAAGATGAACTCCAATGGAGATTAAAATTGGTGGGCTAACTCAGAAAAATGTGCTGAGTTTGAATATGAAGCTAACTTTTGCATTTGAGTGGTGAAAGTTGCTGCAATTTGAATTTACATTCAAATTGGCCTCTTTTTCAAATACCTCCAAAAGTGCCTCAAAAAGTGTTGGATTTACATGAAACTTGGCCTGAACCTTCCCAAGACTTTTTAAGTTCTATGGGTGAGCTCAACCTCTCATGTTCATGTGTAGAAATCCTACTTTGTGAGAGTGAAGGCTTTCCCCTCTAATCCCTCTTTTGATGGAGGTTACTTGCTCTTCACAATATTTCCTAAGATATCCACAACAAAAACTGTGGTGTTGTGAGGTGAAAAAAAGTTTTTGCAAGTCCCTTTTCTTGGGCTTTTACATCCCTTCCCCCTTAAAATAATCTCGTCCCGAGATTACAAAAGAAGAGACAGCGATGTAACAGGGACTTACCCGTGTTGAGATGCCATGAACTCCGGGTAATTTGAGCGAAGGAATTCCTCGCTCTCCCACGTCGCTTCTTCGGCGGTGTGGTTGCTCCAGAGTGTCTTGTAGAACCACAACGTTCGGCTACACATGGTTCGGGCTTTCTCATCAAGAATTGCCACCGGATATTCATCATATGTCAAGTCCGGTTGCAACTCGCCGATGTCTTCGGTAGTAACAGCAGCGGTATATTTCAGACATTTCCTCAGCTGTGAGACATGGAAAATGTCATGGGCACCACTAAGAGATGCCGGTAGATCCAGTCTATACGCCGCTGGTCCGCTCTTCTCGGTGATAGCATAGGGTCCAATGAAATGGGGAGCGAGCTTCCCCTTCACACCGAACCGGTGCACGCCCTTCATCGGAGACACGCGGAGGTACACGAGTTCACCGACCTCAAAGTGCAACGGTCTACGCCTCTTATCAGCGTAGCTCTTTTGCCAGGATTAAGCGGCCTTCAAATTAGCTTGAATTGTCCGAACGCGCTCTTCGGCGTCGTTCACCACATCAACCCCGAATGTGACCCTTTCACCAGACTCGCACCAACTTAATGGGGTGCGACATTTGCGACCGTAGAGAGCTTCGTAGGGTGCCATCTTGATACTCGCCTGATAGCCGTTGTTGTACAAGAATTCCGCCAATGGTAGGTGATCATCCCAGTTCCTACCATGGTGGATGGCACATGCTCTCAACATGTCTTCTAGAACTTGATTCACCCTCTCTGTTTGGCCATCTTTCTGAGGGTGGTAAGCGGAGCTTCTAATTAGTTTAGTACCCAAAGCAGCATGCAACTGCTCCCAAAAGCGAGATACAAACAATGCACCTCGGTCTGAGACTATGGTCTTGGGTACGCCATGTAAGCATAGGATCCTGGCGATATATAACTCCGCATATCTGTTGGCATGGAAATGTGTATGCACGGGGATGAAGTGAGCTGACTTGGTTAGTCGGTCAACGATCACCCAAATGGAATCATGTTTGTTGTATGTTAAGGGTAATCCCACAATGAAATCCATGCTCACATCTTCCCATTTCCATGCTGGAATTTTCAGGGGTTGCAACAGCCCTGATTTCCTCATATGATCAGCCTTCACTCGTCTACACGTATCACACTCGGATACGTACTTCGCTACTTCCCGCTTCATCCGTGTCCACCAAAATTTCTTTTTCAAATCTTGGTACATTTTATTGCTGCCCGGATGAATGGAGTATTTAGACAAGTGAGCTTCGTCGAGGATCTTTTTTCTCAGTTCCATATCCCGGGGTACGACTATGCGGTCATTGAACCATAGCGTTATGGGGGACCACAGGACCTCGTCGGGTGGTGCCGTGTTTATGCGGCACCCAACAGCACACGGGTCGATGAACACACATCATATTACATAAATAGTTTAGCGGAAGCGTACAAGAATGTTTTACAAATAGTTATATCAGAGTAAACTACAGCGGAAGACTATCACTCTCACGACTCATATCTAAACTAGCAACAAAGAAACGGTCCAGCCCGCGGACGTTTCTTACTAGCAACACGAAGACAATCTGCAGCGGCGAGGATGCTCTTTGAGTCAGCACTCGGAGGTTCCCGAGTCTCATCGGCATCCCTTCTCATAAGTATCGAGTCAATTACCTGCAAAACAACTCGGATAGCATCCGTGAGCATAACGCTCAGCAAGACTTAACCGTCACCCTAAACATGAAACTCTAAGTGAGGTTATGAACCTAACATAGGATGGCATAAGCATAATTAAACTGGCCTAAAAGTAAATCCTTACTTTCAAGTAGTAATAGCAGTATTTTAAGTAACCTTGGGCACGCCACATCGGGAGTCCACAATCAAACAAGAAACGCTTTCCCCCGATGTAATTTGCTCATGGCATAAAAGAATCGAGTTTGCTCTAGCCTATTCATCAAGATCCAATACAAAGGTAGGATAATACTTCACATCAAAATGATTAGTTCCTTTCTCATGCAAGTTCTTACTACATCACGACTGTGAGAACAAGTATGCTCGGTCCATTCCGCGAGCGACGATGATTCGAATCAATAACACCCGGACTACACGACACGTACGCCCGTACTCAAGGTTGCCTACAACAACCATCACTGACGTCATACGTGGCAGCCTTTCCCCCGTTTCACCCCCGCTGAATCGATCAAGTCGCCCCGTACAGTAGCTACTCTCATGGTGCACCTTCCGACGTGAGATGTCATGAGAATATTCCCCACATACTGCACACCGGCCGAAAAGTCCCAACGACAGCTTCCCGAGGTATATCGGTTTACTGGGTCCCATATAGCCAGCATGAGTCCGGTACACAACTCAAACTTGTTCAACAGGGCCGCATACGGATCGGTCCTTGACCGACACAGACAGGTCTATAGCACCCAGGCCCCTATGTCCTGCTGCCCCTACAACCTTCCGGTCTCAACTTTAACTTGCTAATTCAATTATGAACCAATCCAGTATGCCCATGTTGTTCCTGAAACTGCGAGTAGCATCTCACCACTCGACTTCTACCGAACCGTACTTAAGCATGGCAGTTCTACACGGTGAAAGACACCTACCCAATACTCCATGGATCATTTGGCTATGCAAGAGGAGTATCAAACACTAGACCTAATGCACAGTCCAAATCTTAACCAAAGGTGAATACAAAATAAAAACTTAACAGCTGTTAAATGCAAACCGAAGCTTGCCTATTTTGTAGGGTAGTCGTATATAAACAGTTAGTGTCCTTGCAGATCCACCCTTGATTCTCCGGAGCTTGATTCACTTCAATGAATCACTCCTTTGAATCCCCTTCGTTGTGGTTCCTATTGAAATGCATATGCATATGTTTTATAGACTGTAATGGAAAGAAGTTATGGAATTAATTTCTTAGGAACAGAGGTTGTGTGGAAAAGCCAAGCATGGCTTGTTTTGCCTCTGTCGTGCAAAGAACAGAAATAAACTAAATTGACCTTAAGGCCTTAGCTATACACGAATCATTTTCCCTAATGATCATAATAGACAAGCTGAAAAGATTTGAGTGCAACTGAAGAACAAGAACTTCAATGGCCTCAAAACTTTGACAGCAGGTTCTATACTACCTAAGGATTTAGCTTGCCAACTTGCAGCTAATGTGGAGTCATATTGTGTCCTTTCTAATTCTCACAATATCACTTATGTATTCCCACATATACATAAGTATGGACAGTCAGAACAGGGAGTTCCTGGACACATCTTGGGCTGATAATTTACATGTGAGTTCTTGATCACATGAGAGTCATCTGGTCCAAAATTCAGCCCTTTTACTTGGGTAGTTCTCCCAGAACAATTCTTTAAGCATTTGTACTCAACAGAATTAATTTTGTAGTAATGTGCATTTTCATGCCAAACTAAGTGAACTACAATTCCAAGTATGTCCCAGAGAGCTTGCCTAAATTTTCCTACGATTTTTGGAGCTATGGATTGCTCAGAACAGATTTTTGAAGTGGGAAACATTTTCTGAAAATGTTTCTGGACTCTTTTGAACACAGTAGTTTGCATTTAGCAAATTCCTACACAAATGATCTTCAAATGAGCTGAACATTTGCTAGTAGGTAAACAATATGCTAAAGAATATTCTGACAAAATTTGGTGATTTTTGGATAACCCAAACTCCCTCAATAATTCTTTTTCAGAAAACCTTCAAAGAATTTTCCAGAATATAATATTGACTTTCATACAAAGCTGAGTTCATATTTGGATAGAACTCAGAGAGATGAATCCAACCCAATTGGAACCACTAAAATTGGAGTTTTCTACAGGGAGATATGAATTTCCAAAGTTGAGCCAACTCTGGCATTGTTTTCCTATAGAAAATCCGGCTGGACCCACAGTTTTGAATTCCAGCCAATAGAAACGAAGCCACACCGGGACACAGCGTCTCTGCGTGCCAACACACGGGATCCCGGCCACATCCGATCCCGGGTTTAAATTCTCTGCTGCTGACAGACGGGGCCCACGGCTTTCTTCTACCTCCCGCTCCTCGCTCGCGCCCGCGCGCTCCCCCTCGCCGGAGTAACAGGAAGCTCACCGGACCGGCCTTCCCGGCCACCGCCGGAGCTACAACTCGCCGCCAGGGGGTTTAGGGCCTCAAGGAACATGGCTGTGGGGTTTGCTAGGGCCGCCGACGACCGGAACATGGCCGGCGACGTGTAACTGCCTCTGTGGCAGTTCGGCAGCGTCGCCCGGGGTCTCCAGCCCTCAAAAACTTGTGCCGACGAGCCCCACAGCACCAGCGTACCTCTAGGGAGATCGACAAGACCGCAAACTAGCTCAGAAATGGCTGGAACTAGGTTGTCATCGTGTGACCGAACGGGTCCGCCATGAATACCCCAAGAAAAGCTTGAAATTCACCGGTCTGAGGCGTTTTCATGCGCTGGATGCAAAAGGGAAAATGATCGCCGGCTAATCTAGCTGCTACGTGCAAGATTTGAGAACCTAGGAAAGATTAGAGAGCGGGAATTTGCTGAATCCATACCGGAAGCTTGGAATGAGGTCGCCGGAGCAAAACCTCAAAATTTGCCGTCGACCGCTCACGGCACGGCCTGAGCTTGGGCTGAGAGCAGCACCGCACCCGTGCACGTCCGTAGCTGTGATCGCTCGGCCGTGAAACTCCCTGTGGAGGGCTGTCCACGAGTGCCCGATCACCTTTTTGAGCTCGGTCGCTGCGGCGGCGGTTGTTCTCGGGCACCGGGGGCTGCAGCTCGCTTGCTTGCGGGTCAGGGAGGTGGAGGTTGAGCTCGTGGGAGTGTTCAGAAGCTCGGGGGAGGGAAGGACGCGATGATTCCTCCGGTATCCCGATCGACCGAGCGGGCGGAGGAGGAGAACGGCTGCCGTTCGTGCACTCGCGAGGGGGAAGCACAACTGAGCGTTTTGCTTGGCTGAGGGGAAGTGAGAACAGGGATCAGCACAAGGGCACCGCCTCGATGGTCAGCGCATGGGGGAAGGCAGAAGGAGGTGGCACCGGTAAGCACCTCGGTGGCTCCCATGAGCTGTTCGGGGAAATCTCCCACTGAGGCTAAGACTTAGGGTGCAAGGCTCCTTCTTTAGCTCTATGACATGTGGGTCCCACTCCACATTTCCTCCCCAAATATCTTCTCAAGCTGATCCTCTTAATTCCCACAATTCTGAGTTTTAAACTGTGGGTTAGAATTTGAATCCTTCCAATTCAGTTTGAATTTGCTTGCCAAATTTGAATTTGGTTGAAGTTTGCAAATTCTTCTCTTTAACTCCTTTTTGAGCCCACCCTACAAATAGAAAGTTGGGGATCAAACTCCTCCCTACAATTCCAACTATGTGGCTGCATTTTTAATCAAAGTCCTTGTTCACTACATGTGTGAACTTTGAAATTCAAATCTGATTTTTAAACTTACATGCAAAGAGGTATTTAACTCCTTATTGGTTCAACACTTTTAAATAAAAATGTGAGCCTCATTTTGGATGGTCATCCATGTATTACTTTGCATGAAGAAAAGTTTTAGCAAGTCCCATTTTTCTTGTCTTTGCCACACATATGAACTCAAACCTTGGTTTTTATTCATACACATTTTTGGGTCTTTTACAAGCGTCCCCTCATCATCCTTCCGGAAACATTTGATCTCCCCATTGTCTATCCATCTCCGGAGATGTGCCATGCCTTTATCAGTCTTCTGAGCTGTCATGATGTCCTCCCTAATAGTAGAAATGAGGGCAAGGTTGTACAGCGATCCATAAGGAACCAAGTATAAACTCGGCTCTTCCTCCTCCACCGTGTAATGGTGAGGTGATGGACATGTGATTTCCGACTCAGCGCGTCGGCAACCACATTCGCCTTGCCGGGGTGGTAATGTCACACCCGGTTTTTCCGAAGAACAACCAAGTGAATATCACATGTATGCAAGGATCATTTTCTCATACATGTGATGACAAATAGTGAAGCATCATTTATTACAAGCCAGGTGTCGAATATAAATAAGTCTTACATAGCAAATGTCTCGATGGACAATAATAAATTCATCACAAGTAAATAAACTAGCAGCGAATATTATTCTTGAGGGCTCCTTCACATGCGTTGCCCGGGGTCTCCATGAACCTAGAAACCTTCTTCGGGTCCAAAGTCTTGGTCATTATACACCACCTCATTATCTTGACCTGAGCAGCAATATAAACCAACAAAATATGCAAGGTTGAGTACCGATGGTACTCAGCAAGTGTGGGAAAGTTATGTCATGCATGGCTAGAACAAGGAGAGGTTGAACTCATGGTTAAAGCACTATGCAATTAATACCTATCACCTTAGCTTATTAAGCACCTACATTACTACACAGGTGAAATTGTCCCAATCTCCCAATCCATCACCATAATCAAATAACCATAACATCATTTCCAATGTTAAGCTCCCCGCTTAACATCCACAACTTCCAAAACCATCGATTCTCTAATCATGAATAAGTCCAAGCCGCTCTTGACCGTGAGCACGACTGTCATGACAGTTTTGACTCTGCAGAGTTTGTACCACTGTACCCTCATGTAGTGATTTCATCCCCCGTTGCCGGGTGGACTAAAAGAACCTCCATTATGCCAGTGGCTACGAACCACATTCACACTTCCCAGGTGTGTAGCCACGAGATCACTACGAAGCCTTTACAAAGGGATTCCCGACGAGCGTGGGCCCACTGAGATTTCACCCCTAACAGCATACAAGAGGCTCCAACCCCGCTGCAGTGGCCCCCTCTTGAGCCTTGCGGTTCATATGGTAGTCCAGCTGACACCTACTCCCCGCACCATCCAACACACCCATACTACGCCGGAGATACACCTAATTAATTGGCCAAGCTGCCCCATCTCAGCATGTGTTTGGCACGGTAAAGCCAGGTTACATGCTCCATGAACCGGTCCTTAGGATCTAGGCAAGTACTAAACACAAACCTGAGTCTCGTGCACCCAGCACACAACCAAAACATCCAACTTGCCTTGATCCCTACCTCTACATAACTCACAATATCTCATTCAAGAGTATGGTATAATAAACTGATGATCCCATATCCCAAATATCCCATTCTAAGCATGGCTAAGCATATGCATAATAATAAATGACATGATAAACTGAATCCCAACCCAATGCTACAAGGAAACAAGGTAATGCAATTCTAGGGAAACTTCCTAGCATGGGTTTCATATTTAACTGGACAATGCAATAATTCTATCTAAACATCCTAGTATAGGATCAAAGTGGTCAAGGACACTTGCCTCCTTCCTGCTGCTCTTGAAATGGGTAGTCCTGATCTTGGAAAGGGAGAACTTGCTCTGGAGCAGGTTCTACATCATACCATCACACATAGCAAAAGAAAAACAACAATCCATATGACATAGTTCACACTTCCACTTCATACAAACCACACAATCATATTTATGAAAGACATTCACCATTATATGTGTTGTGGTTACTCTATGTGTGTTGATTTGTGGCTTGCATGCACTTTTAATCATATGTATATGATTCCTACTTTTGTGTTCACATTTATACTTACATACTATATATATGAGTTTCCAATTTAAATAAATTCCTTATATTCAATTACTACACCTTTTAACTACCAAATATGCATAAAAGGTATTTTCCTTCTTCATATGTGTCTTCATAATTTCTACCAACCCTAAACTGAATTCTTTGGATTTTAGAACTCCATTTATCATTTACTATTTGCTATATTTTCAGATTTATTTCCTATGCCTAAATGTGAACTTTATTATAAAAATAACAAAACACATCATCTAAACAGAATAGGTTCTGATCTAAAATATTTACTAATATATTTTTGACCTTTTCCTCTGATGTAAACTATTTTACATTTATTTCCCTAATTTTCAGAACTATTCTTCACTTAAAAATGTGTCCCTATAACTAATAAATGTGAATAATAAATTAAACAGATTCATTTCAGCCCAAAATCTATTTTTATCTCACTCCAAAGTTTTCTAAGTACTGAGAAAGTTTTTAATTTAATTTTGACAATATGTTTGTCCCAATTTTTAAATTTTAAATACTAGTCACATATTCAATTTCCTAATTTAAATATCAAACAGGGTTAAAAAGGTAAACTCACCCCACTACAGGGTCTATAATATTATTTTAAGAATTTTCAGGGGTCTAGCTACTCATATCAGAGGAGTTTTTCCTAATTTTTATTAAGTCCAGGGGCTAAAACTGATTTTTAAATGAATTTACATGATTTTCTGAAGTTCCAGGGGCTAGATCAGAAGTTTCAGGGGCTAGCTCTTATTTTCCGAGAACCCCAGGGGGTAGCACGTAAGATTTCCAGTCTTTATAACGCGGGGCTGACATGGACCGTCCGATTTTAAACCGACGGCTGAGATTATAATGTCGAACCGGTACGCGGGGATTTAAACCCTACCGTGCGATTTAAAATAAACGGCGCACAAGCGGCCACGTCGCTCTGATCGAGCGCGGGCGGCGCTGCCGGCGGCGCATGGCGGCGGGAAGCGGCGATCTCGCCGGATCTTTCGGATATTCGAGAATTCTTCCTAGAACTGTGATCTTATGGTATAGATCGGTGGAGGGGAGGTCGGGGATCTCACCTCGGGGGTTTTCTTTAGCTCGGAGGTCCTGGAAGGTGATCAGCGACGAGGTCCGAAGTGAAACCACGGCGAGGCTTGTCG
Source organism: Neostapfia colusana (assembly GCA_030760725.1). Taxonomy (NCBI): domain Eukaryota; kingdom Viridiplantae; phylum Streptophyta; class Magnoliopsida; order Poales; family Poaceae; genus Neostapfia; species Neostapfia colusana. The sequence goes on from JASWHV010000397.1 coordinate 52,453, forward strand.
GCGCTGTGTTTGAACCGCAAGTCACCGAGTTTTCTGCACCTGCAAGGTTCCCCGAAGGCGGTGGATCAAGACCAGCGAGTTAGATCGGAATTTCCGACCGTAGATCGGGCAGAATTCACCGGAGGGGCTCGGGTTCTCACCGGAGTAAAATCGGCAGATCGCATGGGAAAAACAGAACGAGGCCAGGGTTTTTATAGACGGGGGAGGGCGGCGGGGTGGTTTAAATCGAGTTTGCGTCGCCCCCGAACGAAATTCGGCTGGGATACTCGGGAAATCCCAATCGGTTTCGATTCGGTGAGAGAGTCCCGGCGCGGGTGCGAGGTAGAAGAAGAGCTGGCGGGCCCCGCCTGTCAGTGGGAGGAAAAAGCGCGCGTGGCTGCCGGCTGGCGCGGTTGCTGGGTGGGCCGGCTGGTGGGTTTCGGCCCACTGGCCGGTTTTTTTCTGTTTTCCTTTTTCTATTTCTTTTCTGTTTTGAGTTTAATTTGAATTCCAGTTTGAATTTGAATTTTTGCAAAACATGCAACACATCCAAAAAATTTTAAATTCCCCTCTTAACATGATTTAGGGTCTTAACAAGATTTTTTTTGGTGTTACAGCTCTACCCCCCTTAAAAGAAATCTCGTCCTCGAGATTGGTGGTTCTAAGAAAACAACTCCGGAAATTGTGCCTTGAGCTCATCTTCCCGCTCCCAGGTGGCTTCCTCTTCTGAGTGATGCTTCCACTGCACCTTGCACATCCGGATTCTTTTATTTCTGGTGAGCCGTTCCATTGTCTCCAAAATCTTGTATGGTTGCTCGGCATAAGACAAATCCTCAGCTACGTTCACTTCACTCATGGGTAACACCTCTTCAGGCGTCCTCAGGCATTTCTTGAGTTGTGACACATGGAATACATCGTGCACATCCGATAGACGAGCCGGTAACTCTAGTTGATACGCCACTTCGCCTTTCCTTTCCAGAACTTGAAAGGGTCCGATGTATCGGGGCGACAACTTCCCTTTCACCTTGAACCGACGAAGTCCTCTGATAGGGGACACCTTGAGATAAACATAGTCTCCCACGTTGAAAACGAGCTCTCTTCTTCGTACATCGGCATAGCTCTTTTGGCGTGTCTGTGCTATCCTTAAATTGTTGCGAATTTCCCTCACCTTCGCCTCAGCTTCTTGTAGTACTTCTGGACCAAACACTTTACTTTCCCCTGTTTGGTTCCAAAATAGGGGAGTTCTACACTTCCTCTCGTACAAAGCTTCAAACGGTGACATCTTCATACTAGCTTGATAGCTGTTGTTATAGGAAAACTCCGCATACGGTAAGTTCTTATCCCAACTCCGATTGTTTTTGAGTGCACAAGCTCTCAGCATATCCTCAAGAACCTGATTGGTCCTCTCCGTCTGCCCGTCAGTTTGGGGATGATAGGCAGAGCTGAAATTCAGATGGGTTCCCATGGTTTCATGCAACTTCTACCAGAACCTTGAGGTGAACTGTGTCCCTCGATCCGACACAATCTTCTTTGGCACTCCATGGTAACACACGATCCTTGACATGTACAACTCTGCCAATTTGGATCCGCTGTAGCTTTCCTTCATGGGGATGAAGTGAGCTACCTTAGTTAGCCTATCAATGATGACCCATATCGAATCATACCCTGATTGGGTCCTAGGCAATCCCACGATGAAATCCATGCTGATTTCTTCCCATTTCCATTCAGGCACTTTGAGTGGTTGCAATAATCCCGCGGGTCGTTGATGTTCTGCTTTCACCAACTGACATGTGTCACATAGGGCAACATGTTCCGCGACATCTCGTTTCATGCCATACCACCAATACCTGCTTTTGAGGTCCTGGTACATTTTCGTACTCCCAGGATGAATGGAATAGTCAGAATCATGAGCCTCCTTCAAAATCAATTCACGGATCTCCTTTACTTCTGGCACACAGATTCTTTTCCCGTGCCACACCGTTCCTTGTTCATCCTCTCTAAAACCAGGAGCTTTATTTTCCTTGATGAGTTGTCTGATCTCTTGTATCTTCTCGTCATTCTTTTGACCCTCGCGGATGTCTCGCTCGAGTGTGGAGCCCACTTCCATGGCGATGGCTTCACCACTATTTACCAGGCATAGATTGAGCCTTATAACCTCGTCCTTCAATTCTGCAGGCATGTCCTTCAAGCTCAACTTATTGACCTGCACTTTCCGACTCAAAGCATCGGCCACAACATTTGCTTTCCCAGGATGATAGTTGATGCCCACATCAAAGTCATTGATTAGCTCTAACCATCTCCTTTGTCTGAGGTTGAGATCTGGCTGTGTGAAAATGTACTTCAAACTCTTATGATCCGTATATATCTCTGTCCTCTTCCCCATCAAATAGTGTCGCCAAATTTTCAACGCGTGTACCACTGCGGCTAGTTCTAGGTCATGTGTAGGATAGTTTTTCTCGTGCTTCCGAAGCTGCCGGGATGCATAAGCCACGACACGCCCTTCTTGCATGAGAACACATCCCAACCCATTTCCAGAGGCATCGCAGTACACCGTAAAGTTCTTCTGCATATCTGGCATAACGAGCATTGGGGCTGTTGTCAATCTCTCCTTTAACTCCTGAAAACTCGTTTTGCACTGTGGCGTCCATGTGAATGTGATTCCCTTCTCCAACAGTTTGGTGAGAGGTCTCGAGATCTTAGAGAATCCCTCTATAAACCGTCGATAGTATCCAGCCAATCCCAAGAAGCTTCGAACTTCCCCGACATTTTCAGGGGTCTTCCACTTCTGTATATCCTCGATTTTGGCAGGATCCACGGAGATTCCTCCCTCCGAGATTATATGTCCTAAGAAGGGAACTTTCTTCAGCCAAAACTCACACTTGCTCAACTTGGCATATAGTTGGTGTTCTCTCAGCCTCTGCAACACCAACCTTAGATGTTTCTCATGTTCTTCTTCATCTTTGGAGAAGACGAGAATGTCATTTATGAAAACCACCACAAATTTGTCCAGATATTCCATGAATACCTTGTTCATGAGATACATGAAGTATGCCGGGGCATTAGTTAGCCCAAAAGGCATGACAGTGTATTCATACAGTCCGTACCGAGATACGAAAGCTGTCTTGGGAATATCAGATTGCCTTATCTTGAGTTGGTGGTATCCCGACCTGAGATCAATTTTCGAGAACAAACAAGCTCCCCTCAACTGATCAAACAAGTCTTCAATACGGGGTAATGGATACTTGTTCTTGATGGTTACCTCATTCAAGGCACGGTAATCCATGCATAACCTTTGGGTTCCGTCCTTCTTGGGCACAAATATCACCGGAGCTCCCCATGGTGAGGAACTAGGGCGAATATACCCCTTCTCCGTCAATTCTCTCAAATGATCCTTGAGTTCTTCTAGCTGCTTGGAGTCCATCCGATAAGGTCTCTTGTATATCGGGGCTGTTCCAGGCACTAGCTCAATTGCAAATTCCACTTCACGATCGGGAGGCATACCTGACAACTCCTCCGAAAAAACATCTGGATATTCCCTGATGGTCCTGATTTCCTCAACTTTCACCTCAACTTGATTTAATTTAATGTCCCTCCTAGGCTCGTGTATTGTTATGAACTTTACTCTTGTGCCACTAGGGTGAGTTAGTTCCACCGTTCTGGTCGAACAATGGATGATTCCCTTATGTTTGGTCAACCAGTCCATGCCCAAAATAATATCTATCCCTTGTGAATCTATCACTATGAGGTTAGCAGTAAATACTACCCCATTAATGTCTAGGTTCACTTTGGGACACACTTGTCTTGTCCTTATTTCTCCCCCTGGAGAGTTTATAGCTAGCATATGGTTCATTTGTGTTGTTGCTAGGTCATGCTTCTTAACAAACCCTTGAGCAATGAACGAGTGGGTAGCACCAGAATCAAACAGCAGGGTTGCAATGTGTAAATTGGCAAGAAACTTACCAACTACCACGTCGGGTGCCTCTTGCGCTTCCTCCATAGTGACGTGGTTCACCCGTCCTCTCACTACATTCTGCTGTTGTGGCTGCGTGGGCTTCTTCTTTGGGCACTTATGGGCATAGTGCCCCACTTCACCACAGCTAAAACATTGCACCCCAACCTTAGGTGCTTGGCCTTTATTGTCTTGGGGTTGGTTTGGAGGTCCTTGCACTGCTGGTCGAGTTGGATATGCGGGGCGAGGTTGCTGTACAAACTGACGCTGTTGCTGTGCTGGTGCTGCCGGAGGCCTGTAGTTCGGGTTGTACCCTCTTGGTGCTGAGTAGGGTACCGCAGCACGGTTCGTCTGCCCTGCAGGTTGCTGCATTAGACGGGGGCGGGTGTTGCTACCCGAGGCTTGATGTGACCACCCGGCCTTCCTCTTGTTCTCATTTTCCAAGGCCTTTAGCTTCCTTTCTACCACAAATGCTCTGTCCACCATCTTTTGGAAACTTTCATACTCGTTGGAGGACATTGCACACTGCATTTCTGCGGTAAGTCCCTCCACGAAACAATCTTGTTTCTGCTCATCAGTCTCTATGTCTCGTGGGGCATAACGGGATAGTTGAGTAAATTTAGTGAGGTATTCCCTCACCGTCATGTTTCCCTGCTGCAGTCCCAAGAACTCCTTCCTCTTGTTTTTGAGTTCACCTCTTGGGATGTAATGGTTGCGGAAGCTACGCTTGAACTCTTCCCAAGTGATGTTCTCAGGGTCATGATGGGCAGCCACGTAGGCGGTCCACCAATCAGCAGCAGGTCCATGCAATTGATGAGAGGCAAACATCACCCTCTCATACCCTTGGCACTGGATGATCTTCATCTTGCTTTCAATGGTCTTTAGCCAATCATCTGTCTCCAGAGGTTCAGCAGCACTTGCAAACATTGGAGGTTGAGTTCCTAGAAACTCACTCAACCTTGGTTGACGTGGTGCAGCTTGTGGAGGTGGAACTTGATGCAAGTTGGCCACCACTTGAGTCATGTTCTGAATGAGCTGATTCTGATTCTCCAGCATTTGGTGGAGGGAATCAACTCCTTCACGGCGACCACCCCAGTCCTGGCCTCCAGAAAGATGAGGGTTGCATGCCTCATCGTTGTTGTTGGCGGGGTTGGCAGCACGTCCTTTACCTCTTCCGGCCATCTGGCAGAATCAACCAATGTTGATTTGAAAGCATTTAGTATCATCTTATTACTTTCATTTGTTTGTACTTTCAAGTGTTGAGGCTTTGTTGTACTTTTCTGGGGGTTCATATCTCACAGGAAAATAAATGCAATGTTATTTCATGTGGGTTCACACACCAAAGCAAAACAATCTGAAGACGAGGCTGTGGACAATTGCTCATGGCTTCCACAACTCACGTCACACACCAAGCATTAACACACCATTAACTAAGGTAACGACTCGACTATTCGACATCTTGCTAACTAAGGGAAGGACTCTACACTACTCGTTTTATTGAGCTGGCTCCTCGGGATCTTCCTCATCATTTCGGCTGCCTTCTGACTCTGCTTTGGGTGGGGAGGCTGCTGGTGGAGAAGTGCGACGACGCCTGATCGCTCGGCGATCCGGGGAGTCAGGAGTCCATGTATCATTCACGGTGACACACAGTTCATTCCCATCTCCTCTTTCCCTCGCCCTCAAGCAGGCTCGCAGCAATGCCTCCGTTTCCTTCAGGTTGTCCCGAACATCCTGAAGCTCTTGTTGACACTCCTGCAGTCGAGTGCTGAGCATAGCAGCATCCTCCAAGCACAAGTCCATGTGCTCATGGGAAGTCCTTTGCTGCACCGGCGGGTACTTGTACTCCGTGGTACCACTCTCACGCTGGAGGACATACATGTACTCAGTCCTGTCCAGGTGGCGACGATAGATGTGACTCTGGCAGGTGATGGCCTCCCAGGTGACATCTTTCTCCGCATCGACCTGTGTCGCTCTACAAGCTGGAGAGCGGTGGATCTTAAGCAGTCGATTTTCGTGTATAATCCTCATCTCTGAACTCCATTCTTCCCTCTTCTCACGGATGGTCCTGGTGGAGTTATAGTGGATGATTAGCTTGCCCGTATTCCCGGCGGCTTCGAGCATACGTTGAAGACGGCGCAACAAGCCTCCTACTGCCAATCCGTAGGAAAGGTACGTCACCGGACGGCTCTCCTCTCTTTCAGCAAGGGCAACTACGGGAACTCTCCCTCCTGTGGACTTGTGAGCGGTGCGAATCATGCGAACCATCTAAAACAAAAAGCATTTAAACTTAGGTTAGATAAACTTTTTAAACAAAAATCCTATTTTGAATGAAAATTGAGGTAAGATGAAGAAAGTGACTCATTAAATAACACTTTTCAACACACACCTTGTAAAAATAGTTTTTACGAAAATAAGGCCCTTAAATACGTCCATTTCTACCTAGGTCCACGTTCTTACGGGCAACCTTGGCTCTGATACCACTTCTGTCACACCCGGTTTTTCCGAAGAACAACCAAGTGAATATCACATGTATGCCAGGATCATTTTCTCATACATGTGATGACAAATAGTGAAGCATCATTTATTACAAGCCAGGTGTCGAATATAAATAAGTCTTACATAGCAAATGTCTCGATGGACAATAATAAATTCATCACAAGTAAATAAACTATCAGCGGAATATTATTCTTGAGGGCTCCATCACAGGCGTTGCCCGGTGTCTCCATGAACCTAGAAACCTTCTTCGGGTCCAAAGTCTTGGTCATTATACACCACCTTATTATCTTGACCTGAGCAGCAATATAAACCAACAAAATATGCAAGGTTGAGTACCGATGGTACTCAGCAAGTGTGGGAAAGTTATGTCATGCATGGCTAGAACAAGGAGAGGTTGAACTCATGGTTAAAGCACTATGCAATTAATACCTATCACCTTAGCTTATTAAGCACCTACATTACTACACAGGTGAAATTGTCCCAATCTCCCATCCCATCACCATAATCAAATAACCATAACATCATTTCCAATGTTAAGCTTCCCACTTAACATCCACAACTTTCAAAACCATCGATCCTCTAATCATGAATAAGTCCAAGCCGCTCTTGACCGTGAGCACGGCTGTCATGACAGTTTTGACTCTGCAGAGTTTGTACCACTGTACCCACATGTAGTGATTTCATCCCCCGTTGCCGGGTGGACTAAAAGAACCTCCATTATGCCAGTGGCTACAAACCACATTCACACTTCCCAGGTGTGTAGCCAGGAGATCACTACGAAGCCTTTACAAAGGGATTCCCGATGAGCGTGGGCCCACTGAGGTTTCACCCCTAACAGCATACAAGAGGCTCCAACCCTGCTGCAGTGGCCCCCTCTTGAGCCTTGCGGTTCATATGGTAGTCCAGCTGACACCTACTCCCCGCACCATCCAACACACCCATACTACGCCGGGGATACACCTAATTAATTGGCCAAGCTGCCCCATCTCATCATGTGGTTGGCACGGTAAAGCCAGGTTACATGCTCCATGAACCGGTCCATAGGATCTAGGCAAGTACTAAACACAAACCCGAGTCTCGTGCACCCAGCACACAACCAAAACATCCAACTTGCCTTGATCCCTACCTCTACATAACTCACAATATCTCATTCAAGAGTATGGTATAATAAACTGATGATCCCATATCCCAAATATCCCATTCTAAGCATGGCTAAACATATGCATAATAATAAATGACATGATAAACTGAATCCCAACCCAATGCTACAAGGAAACAAGGTAATGCAATTCTATGGAAACTTCCTAGCATGGGTTTCATATTTAACTGGACAATGCAATAATTCTATCTAAACATCCTAGTATAGGATCAAAGTGGTCAAGGACACTTGCCTCCTTCCTGCTGCTCTTGAAATGGGTAGTCCTGATCTTGGAAAGGGAGAACTTGCTCTAGAGCAGGTTCTGCATCATACCATCACACATAGCAAAAGAAAAACAACAATCCATAAGACATAGTTCACACTTCCACTTCATACAAACCACACATTCATATTTATGAAAGTCATTCACCATTATATGTGTTGTGGTTACTCTATGTGTGTTGATTTGTGGCTTGCATGCACTTTTAATCATATGTATATGATTCCTACTTTTGTGTTCACATTTATACTTACATACTATATATATGAGTTTCCAATTTAAATAAATTCCTTATATTCAATTACTACACCTTTTAACTACCAAATATGCATGAAAGGTATTTTCCTTCTCCATATGTGTCTTCATAATTTCTACCAACCCTAAGCTGAATTCTTTGGATTTTAGAACTCCATTTATCATTTACTGTTTGCTATATTTTCAGATTTATTTCCTATGCCTAAATGTGAACTTTATTATAAAAATAACAAAACACGTCATCTAAACAGAATAGGTTCTGATCTAAAATATTTACTAATATATTTTTGACCTTTTCCTCTGATGAAACTATTTTACATTTATTTCCCTAATTTTCAGAACTATTCTTCACTTAAAAATGTGTCCCTATAACTAATAAATGTGAATAATAAATTAAACAGATTCATTTCAGCCCAAAATCTATTTTTATCTCACTCCAAAGTTTTCTAAGTACTGAGAAAGTTTTTAATTTAATTTTGACAATATGTTTGTCCCAATTTTTAAATTTTAAATACTAGTCACATATTCAATTTACTAATTTAAATATCAAACAGGGTTAAAAAGGTAAACTCACCCCACTACAGGGTCTATAATATTATTTTAAGAATTTTCAGGGGTCTAGCTACTCATATCAGAGGAGTTTTTCCTAATTTTTATTAAGTCCAGGGGCTAAAACTGATTTTTAAATGAATTTACATGATTTTCTGAAGTTCCAGGGGCTAGATCAGAAGTTTCCAGGGCTAGCTCTTATTTTCCGAGAACCCCAGGGGGTAGCACATAAGATTTCCAGTCTTTATAACGCGGGGCTGACGTGGACCGTCCGATTTTAAACCGACGGCTGAGATTATAACGTCGAACCGGTACGCGGGGATTTAAACCCTACCGTGCGATTTAAAATAAACGGCGCACAAGCGGCCACGTCGCTCTGATCGAGCGCGGGCGGCGCTGCCGGCGGCGCACGGCGGCAGGAAGCGGTGATCTCGCCGGAGACTTTCGGATCTTCGAGAATTCTTCCTAGAACTGTGATCTTATGGTATAGATCGGTGGAGGGGAGGTCGGGGATCTCACCTCGGGGGTTTTCTTGAGCTCGGAGGTCCTGGAAGGTGATTGGCGACGAGGTCCGAAGTGAAACCACGGCAAGGCTCGTCGGCGCTGTGTTTGAACCGCAAGTCACCGAGTTTTCTGCACCTGCAAGGTTCCCCGGAGGCGGTGGATCAAGACCAGCGAGTTAGATCGGAATTTCCGAGCGTAGATCGGGCAGAATTCACCGGAGGGGCTTGGGCGGAGTAAAATCGGCGGATCGCGTGGGAAAAACAGAACGAGGCCGGGGTTTTTATAGACGGGGGAGGACGGCGGGGTGGTTTAGATCGAGTTTGCGTCACCCCCGAACGAAATTCGGCTGGGATACGCGAAAAATCCCGATCGATTTTGATTCGGTGAAAGAGTCCCGGCGCGGGCGCGAGGTAGAAGAAGAGCTGGCGGGCCCCGCCTGTCAGTGGGAGGAAAAAGCGCGCGCGGCTGCGGGCTGGCGCGGTTGCTGGGTGGGCCGGTTGGTGGGTTTCGGCCTACTGGCCGGTTTTTTTCTGTTTTCCTTTTTCTTTTTCTATTTCTTTTCTGTTTTGAGTTTAATTTGAATTCCAGTTTGAATTTGAATTTTTGCAAAACATGCAACACGTCCAAAAAATTTTAAATTCCCCTCTTAACATGATTTAGGGTCTTAACAAGATTTTTTTGGGTGTTACAGGTAATGAATCTCAATTTCATAATCTTTGATCAATTCTAACCACCTCCTTTGCCGCATGTTCAGCTCCTTCTGGGTGAAAATGTATTTCAAGCTCTTGTGGTCGGTGTAGAGATGCACCAGATTCCCCAGGAGATAGTGCCTCCACATTTTTAGCGCCAAAACCACTGCAGCAATCTCAAGATCATGAGTCGGATAGTGCTGCTCATGGTTCCGAAGTTGGCATGAGCCATATGCGACCACACGTCCTTCCTGCATCAACACGCAGCCGAGCCCAATACCAGACGCGTCACAATACACGTCGAAGGGCTTTGTTGTATCCGGCTGAGCTAAGACCGGGGCTGTTGTGAGATGCTTCACCAATGCTTGGAACGCTCCTTCACACGCCGTGTTCCAAACATATTTCGTTCCCTTCTTCAGCAATTCTGTCATCGGTTTAGTGAGCTTGGAGAAGCTTGGAATGAATCTCCCATAGTATCCCTCTAACCCGAGGAAGCTTCTGATTTCATGGACTGAAGTGGGAGCTTTCCATTTCAGCACTTCGTCTATTTTGCTTGGGTCAACCGCAATGCCTTCTGCTGAGATGATATGTCCCAAGAAAGGCACTTGGCTGATCCAGAACTCGCATTTCCTGAACTTGGCGTATAGCTTGTGGTCTCGCAATCATTGAAGAACGATCCTCAAGTGTTCGGCATGTTCTGCTTCTGTCTTGGAGTAAACCAAGATATCATCGATGAACACTACCACGAACTTGTCCAGCTCTGGCATGAACACCGAGTTCATGAAATACATGAAATGGGCTGGAGCATTTGTGAGACCAAAGGACATGACGAGATATTCATATAATCCGTATCTCGTCGAGAAGGCCGTCTTCGGGATATCCTCCGCCCGGATCATTATCTAGTGATATCCAGAGCGAAGGTCCATCTTGGAGAACACACTTGCACCCACAAGTTGATCAAACAATATGTCGATGTGGGGCAGTGGGTACTTATTCTTGATGGTGACGGCATTGAGCGGCCAGTAGTACACACAAAGCCTCAAGGTTTCATCCTTCCTCTTTACGAACAGCGCCGAGCATCCGCAAGGCGAGGAACTCGGCCTAATGAAACCCTTGCTTAACAGATCATTGAGCTGTTCTTTTAATTCAGCCAGCTCGATCATAGCCATGTTGTATGGTCTCCGCGATATGGGAGTAGTCCCGGGTGCAAGTTCAATCTTGAACTCCACATCCCGCTCTGGTGGCATGCCCGGAAGATCATCCGGGAACACGTCAGGATACTCCCGGACTACGGGGATGTCCTCTAACTTCAGAGCTTCAGCATTATTAATTGCTGAAATTTCCCGGACTGGCGTGTCTAACACCATGGAATGCGGACAGTGGAATGGAAAGTTTAAATGAACCGTCCGTGTCCGAGTCTCTAGGACAGCGCCATGGTATTGTAGCCATGACATCCCTAAGATTGCATCAATCTTTTGCTCCACAAGGATTATCAAGGTGGTAGGATATAGTTTCCCACCTAAGCACAGAGGTGCCTTTGGGATCATCATATTTGCTGAGATCGTCCCTCCCGGTGAGCAGATCATATAGGTGCAGTCGGTTGGGAAGACTTGCATTTGATGCTTCGCCACATAGAATGCACTTATAAAGCTGTGGGTTGCACCAGAATCAAAAAGTATGATGATGGCTTGATTGTTGAGAGTAAACGTACCCACCAGCACGTTGTCTCCCTCTGGGGCGTCCTCATTGTCGAGGTTGTGGACGCCCCCAGTCCGCTGACCAACCTTCTTGACTGGAGGTCGGCCTCGAGCACCGCCCTGGGACTGGGCTTGCCCGCTGCTCTGCTGCCCCTGGGGACAGTCCTTCGCGAAGTGGCCCGCCTGGCCACACGTGAAGCAGGTGAAACGGGGCGGTCCCCCGCTGATCGGTGGATGGAAACCCGGGGCGCGTTGTGGCGGTGGAAACACCCGGGGTGCCGTCTGCTGCTTCTGCTGCTGTCTTGGTGGTGGCATCGGCGGACGGAACGGAGATGACTGAAAAGGACGTCCCCCAAACCGTTGAGGTCGCGCCGGTGGATGCCACTGCTGCACAGATGGCGTCCGATACACCATCCGGTACTTCTGGGGAGCGCCACCCCCACTGCTAGGTGGAGCGCTGCGCTTCCTCTGCTCAGCTGCCAACTCCCGCTGAGCATCCTCTTGCATAATCGCGGCATTGACTAGGTCGTTGAAGGTGCCGCGATTCCACTGAACGAGATGTGTCTTCATTTCAGGGTGTAACCCCGATAGAAATGTTCCCGCTTCTTCTCTTCAGTGGATATATAGTCTGACGCATATTGCGCCAGATGGTTGAAGGCACGGGAGTAGTCATGGGCACTTCTCCCGCCCTGCTTCAGCTCCAAGAACTCTTGGAACTTCCTCTTCATTATTCCGGGAAGAATGTGACAGGCGCGGAACGCCTCCCGGAACTCTCCCCATTCCACAGCATGGCCAGCCGGACGTGAGGCGACATAGTTCGCCCACCACGCACCAGCAGCACCATGGAGTTGCTGCACTGCGAACAGAGTCTTCTGCCACTCCGTACATTGGAGCAGCCCGAACTTGGACTCGATGGTCCACAGCCAGTTGTCGGCCTCCAGTGGTTCTTCAGCTTCAGTGAACACTGGAGGGTGCGTACTCATGAAATCCGAGTACGACACCTCACGGGGCTCCCGGGGCCCTCTGCTTTGACGCCCCCCCCCCCCCCCCCCCCCGCCTGGGACGTATTCTGCACGATCGTGCGGAGCGGTCGGTCTGCTCCTCACGACCACCCACCAGTGCCGCTATCACATCCGCTAGAGTAAGCGGAGGCGGCGGTGGTGGCTGCTGCTGCGGGGTGCTGTCGTAGGCCGGTGGCTGGGAGTCATCGCCTCCCTGTTGGCTAGAGCCACCAAACTCGTGCGTGGTCCTAGTGCGAACCATCTGCAACCATACGACAATAAACATCAGTCCCGCAACATATT
>JASWHV010000398.1:0-64896 GCA_030760725.1 Neostapfia colusana
GTAAAAACCGCTCCAGAACTCGTTACCTCCGCGGTGATGAGCTCCGGAAGCTCCACGTGTCCATCGGACCTGGTCTATCCTTTGCCCCAGAGACGAGCTCCGGTGGTGCCGCGTGTCAAGCGAGCAAGACTTCCCTCTTCTTCGGAAGTGAGCTCCGCGCACACCACGTGTCAGTGTTGGACCTTTCCTCTCTTCTTTCCTCAGAGACGAATTCCGAGGTTAACACGTGTCCAACAGTGACGGACCTCCCGGAGATAAGCTCCGGTGGCGACACGTATCCGATAGAACCGGACCTCTCGGAGGTGAGCTCCGAGATCGACACGTATCCCGCGCTATTGATCCTCTGATTTCCGTGGTGACTAGCTCCGAAGGTGACATGTGTCCCGCTAAAATGCCTTTGCTTCTTCCGCAGAGGCTAGCCCCGAGAGCAACACGTGTACACAGGGTCGGACCTCTCCCCTTTTGCGGAGATGAGCCCCGAACCTGCCACGTAGCCATTTTAGCTGCGGACCTCTCCCCACCTTGCAGGGACGAGCTCCGAACATGCCACGTGGCTAGCGGGCCACGGAAATTGTCTTCGGCGCTCTCTGAGAGCTGGATTCGGCTCTTATTGCTATCCTTTTGATATTTTTCTCTGTTCCTACTTTTCTTAAAATGTTTTCTCTTCATAAAACATGAATATATGCAGAAACCAGAGATGAGGGTGTCACAAATCTACCCCCCCTTAAATTGAATCCCGCCCTCGAGATTCGTTAGCAGAGAACAGATGGGGAAATTCTGCCTTGATATCCTCTTCACGCTCCCATGTGGCTTCTGGTTCGGTGTGATGGCTCCATTGTACCTTGCACCATCGAATCACCTTGTTCCGGGTGACCCTTTCCTTTACGTCCAATATTCGTACAGGGTGTTCCGCATAAGTCAGATCCTCTTGAAGTTCAAGTTCTCCCATTGATACTTGCTCCTCTGGTACTCTCAAGCACTTCTTGAGCTGGGATACATGAAACACGTCATGTACGTCGGAGAGGTGGGTTGGGAGCTCTAGTTGATAGGCTACTTCTCCTCGCTTGTCCAAAATCTTAAATGGTCCGATGTAGCGAGGTGCTAGATTGCCTTTGACGTTGAAACGTCGTTGGCCTCTGATAGGCGATACCTTAAGGTATACGAAGTCCCCTACTTCGAAAGTCAACTTCCTTCGCCTATTATCCGCATAGCCTTTCTGTCGTGACTGAGCAGCCTTTAAGTTCTCCCGTACCGTTTGGACTTGCTTTTCAGCTTCTTGTAGTACTTCGGGTACAAACACCTGGTTCTCTCCGGTCTCATTCCAGAACAGTGGCGTTCTACACCGCCTACCATATAATGCTTCGAAAGGCGACATCTTCAAGCTAGCCTGATAGCTGTTGTTATAGGAGAATTCGGCGTACGGTAAACTCCTATCCCAACTACGCCCTCGTTTCAAGGCGCAAGCTCTCAACATGTTCTCCAAAATTTGGTTTGTCCTTTCGGTTTGTCCATAAGTTTGTGGGTGATAGGCGGAGCTAAAATCCAGTTGTGTACCCATGGCTTTCTGCAGCTTCCTCCAGAATCTAGAGGTAAACTGAGAACCTCGATCTGAGACTATCCTCCTCGGGACTCCGTGACGGCAAACGATCTGCTCCATGTACAACTCGGCTAATTGTGCCACGTTGTAATTGGCCCTTACAGGGAGAAAATGGGCGGTTTTTGTCAATGGGTCCACGATAACCCAGATGGAGTCGTAACCCGACTGAGTACGTGGCAATCCAACAATGAAATTGTAAGGGCCTCAGTTTTTGACACATGTTTAAAGTGTGCATCACCACACCACACACCTCATTTGATGCAAGTTGATGAACACAAATGAAGAGCAAGTAACTACCATCAACATGCTCATTAGAGAACAAACTCACATATTGCAAAAGTGGTATTTCCCACATGTGATATAGAGGGGCTGGGCATATGAAAACTCCTACACATTGCTAGGGATGTCCATGCCAAGTTTCACCCAAATTCAAAACCCTTTTGAGGTCATTTTGGGTATAACTAGAAAGAGGTCAGTTTCAAACCATATTCAAATTCAAACTGTTTTTATCCCATGAATTCAAAAGTAGGAGGCATATTCTTATTCAGCACATTTTTGTAAGCTCACACTCCAATTTTCACTCCATTTGGAGTTGATCTTGACATGAGCTAAGTGGGACAAATTCAAACTTTATTTGAATTCCAAACTGAACTTGTGCTGAAATTCATTCAAACCAAACCCATTTTGAATTCTAATCAATTCAAATGGCTCATGGGTGAATAATTTGAATCACCGTGGGTATCTTGGGGCTCACTGTTTACAACAGTGATTAGGAGTAAATTTGAGAGGTTAAAACCCTGGGTGGGACCCACATGTCATAGAGAGAAGAGGGGAGACATGCACCCAAAGTCACAGTCTCAGTGGGAACTTCCACCAAGCAGCTGCCGGTTCAATTCCCGGGAGCAGCTGTGCTCGCCACCGAGGAGGAGCAGCGCCACCAGCTGCTTCCCACGCCCACACACGAGTCCAAGGGCGGTTCCGGGGCCCTCTTAAGGCGCTCCACCGAGGCAGGCACCGCTCGCTTCCCCCTCTCCCGTGAACACCGAGCCCCAGCCTGCCGCCTCCCTGCTCGATCAGGAAAACCGCAAAAACATCTCGCCTCCTCCTTCCCTGAGCTGCTAGACGGCAACCTGAGGTCGCACTCCACCTCCCCAATGCCAAAAACACCGAGCTCCAACCTCCCTTGCCCGAGAACGATCGCCACAGCGGCGACCTAACCTCAGCCGAAGGTCAGGCGCTCGTGGACAGCGTTCCACGGGAGCTTTCAAGGTCCAGCAAGGGCAGCAGCAGGAGCGCGCAACAGCCGTGTCGCTCTCCTCCAAGTTTGGAAGCAAACCGTGAAGAATCCCCGGTGAATTTCCAGTTTTTACTCTGGCGATCTTAAACTAAGCTTCCAGTACGGATTCTTCAAATTCTCGCTCTAAGATCCTTCTCTAGTTATCAAATCTTGCACATAGACGCTGGAGCCGGCGATCAATTTCCTTTCTGCATCCGTGGTATGAGACCGACTAGGGGTGACGGATTTTGAGCTCGATCAAGGGCACTAATGGCGGGCACGCTCGGTCACACGGTGCCGACCGACTTGCCGCCATCTTTGAACCCTTTTTAC
The DNA here is from genome assembly GCA_030760725.1 of Neostapfia colusana. Classification (NCBI taxonomy): domain Eukaryota; kingdom Viridiplantae; phylum Streptophyta; class Magnoliopsida; order Poales; family Poaceae; genus Neostapfia; species Neostapfia colusana. The sequence goes on from JASWHV010000398.1 coordinate 3,207, forward strand.
TCCTTGTCGAGCTTCCTAGAGGTATACTGATGCTGTAGAACCAATTGTTCGAGGCTATGGCTGGTTAGAACCCACGGCCGACGGCGTCGAACCTCAACCGAGGCCGCCGCACGTCGCCGGGCTAGTTCCGGTCACCGCCAGCTCGAGCTTACCCCACAGACGTGCTCCTTGACATCGACAACGCCCTGGCGGCGAGTTTCAGGACAGGTGATGGCCGGCAGCGGCAAGCCGGCGAGCTCAGAGTCGGCTCCGGCGAGGGGAGGCGGCGCGGGCGCGAGAGTGCGTCGGGAGGAAGACGAAGCCGGCTGGCCCACGCGTCAGCGGCTCAAAATTTTAAATCGGGATCAGGTGTGGCCGGGATCGGGTGTGCTGGCGCGCAAAGACCCTGTGGGCCTCAGTGTGCGGTCGCCTCCGCACCCAACACGTGTCCCCGCAGGCCTCGGCAGATTTAAACTGTTCCCCCGATTTTCAGATTTCCTTCAAACTTCAAATCCTCATAACTTTTGCTAGAAAACTCCAAATCGAGTGAACCAAATTTTGTTGGATTCACCTCTCTGAGTACTTTCCAGCAAATCAAGTGTCACTTCATGAAAAACCTTATTTATCCAGAATTAATTCCTCAAAATTTAAACTGTTTGGAATTTTAACTAGAGAATCCTTTGGAAGAAAATCCTGAAATTTTGCTGGGATGTTCACCAAAATATCCCTGAATACTATAAAAATTTCAGATCCATTTGAGCTTATTTGATCCACCTAATGATGTGATTAGTGGAACTGTTCCAAAGAAAATAGAAAATGTTCAGAAACATTTTCAGAATTTTCTCTGAAATTGTTTAGCTCATATCTTTAGCTAGGAACCTTCAAATTAAGTGAGACCAACTCCATTAGAACCCTATGAAAATCTAGTTTTCAGAAAGTCATAGTTTGTTTCATGAAAATCCTTAGAACACCCTAAAAACCTTCAATTAAGGTCAAGTACATAATTAATTGTGGAGGGCTCAAATGAGCTTTGCTGCAACTAAAACTTGACCAAGCCTCTGTTTAGGTTGTAACCAAGCCACAGTAGAAGTTTCACAGTCATAGAGTCTGTCTAGTGGGACTTATAAGCTTCACCAGTTCAAACTTAATACAAATGCATTTAAATTGATACATGTACTTCTTCTATCATGTAGTCGCTGAGGTCGAGGAGGAACCCGAAGTCCTAGACTTCGTTACTCCGGAGGAGCATCTAGCCTACGACCAAGAGCAGCAAGGCAAGCTCCGGTTTGCATTAACCTTTTTACAAGTTTTTATTGTTTTGAGCACATACTTGAATACCTTATTCTTTGCATTAGAGTCTTGTTTGAAAACCCAAGTGCATAGCCAAGAAAACCATGGGTTGGGTTTAGGATTGCAAACCCCGTTAGCTACTGCAATGCTAAGATAGTTTAGGATTTGGTACAAGACGAGTAGTTGGAACTACTCGCGAGCATAGGCTAGAGGCACTCGTCTCGGGTAGAGATAGCACATGATACACATGGCAAGAAAGATGAGACCGAGCGGAGAGTAAGGGCAGCAGGACTTTGGGACCTGTGTGCTGTAGCTCCACTTGTGTCGATTGAGGACCGAGCCGTGTGCGGGCCTGTTGAACAAGCTAGAACAGTACCGAAGACCTACCGGCTATATGGGAACCGGGAAACCGATGTAACTCGGGTAGCTGGGTGTTGAGGCATAGCTGGTGGTTCAGAGTGTAGGTTGAGAGCTCGAGGTGTAAATCAGCTGGCGGCACTGAGATGCGCGTGCAGAGACCTCTTGCTCGGGACGATTGGACCGGTTCAACATTTGGCTAACGGGTGAAAGGTAGTTGCGTACGGCATCCGTGATGGTTGTTGTAGGCAATATCGAGTACGGGCGTACATGACGGGTTGTTCGGGTAACCCTGCAGGTGTAAATTGATTATAATCGCCGTCCCTCGCGGTCAGTGAGTACCACTTGTTCACTGTACCGTGACGTAGAAAGAACAGGCTAGTTACATGTTAAAATGTTGCTGATTGAAAGATGGACTTGATTGTTAATGATTTTCTGTAGTTTAGAGCTAATTAAAGTTCCTTTCAACTTTGGGCAAAGTACATGAGAGAAATGCGTTTCTTGTTTGATTGCCGCTCTCTCATGTGCCTTAGCGTAAGGTTCTCCACAACCTGCTGCTAAAATTTGAAAGTAAGGTCCCACTAATTAGGTGAGTCCTTGCAAATGATTTTTACCTCATGTACCCGTCACCCGTCATGTAGAAGTTCCATGTTTAGGAGAGACGGGTCAGTCTTGCTGAGCCTTCATGCTCACTCCTTGTGTTTGAAGCTTTTGCAGGGTTCTATGAGGAAGGGACTCCCGAAGAGGAGACGGAACCCCAGGAGGGGAACCCCGTCGAGTGGGAGTCATGCACGCCGCAGAGTTAGTGTGCATGTGTGCTAGCAAGGACACGTTCAAGGGCTGGACGTGGACTTGATGCGTAGTCTACGCCCGTGAGTGTAGACTGAACTTATTTTGATGTACAAATGTTCATAAACCACTTTATGTAATAAAAGTTTTGCTTCCGCTTTGTACCTTTGATGTGTGTTATACGGTGCTGTGCAACGCAGCACCCCTTAGCGTGATCCTGGCTCGACAAGACCGTGGGGTCATGTCAGAAATACATATTGATGTCTTCCCACTTCCACTCTGGTACCTTAAAAGGTTGCAACAATCCAACGGGTCTTTGATGTTCGGCCTTTACCCGTTGGCATGTGTCGCATAGGGCAACGTATTCGGCTACATCCCTCTTCATACCATCCCACCAATAACAAGTTTTCAAGTCCTTGTACATTTTGGTGCTTCCGGGATGTATAGAATAGGGTGAATCATGTGCCTCCTTTAATATCATGTTCCGGAGGTGTTTTATGTTAGGCACACAAACCCTTTTTCCTAGCCAAAGCGTACTCTTCTCATCCTCCTTGAAATCTTTCTCTATTCCATGTCGGATTCTTTACTTGATCTCCTTGATCTCCTCATCCATTGCTTGGCCATCTCTTATTTGTTGCTCCAATGAGGAGTGGATCTCCATTATTTCCATGTTGTTCAAGAATCCGAGGTGTAACCGTTCGAACTCCTTGCGTAGTTCGGGTGGTAGCTCCCGAACCGTGAGTTGGTGACATGCTCCCTTTCGGCTCAATGCATCAGCTGCTACATTGGCCCTCCCGGGGTGGTAGTTGATTCCAACATCGTAATCCTTGATGAGTTCCAACCATCGACGTTGCCTCAAATTCAAGTCCGTTTGTGTAAATATGTACTTGAGGCTTTTATGATCCGTATAGATTTCACATCGATGACCAAGGATATAATGTCTCCAAATCTTCAATGCATGCACCACTGCTGCTAGCTCTAAGTCATGTGTAGGATAATTAAGCTCGTGCTTCTTTAATTGTCGTGAGGCATAGGCTACCACTTGTCCTTCTTGCATGAGCACACATCCAAGCTTCTGTCTGGATGCGTCACAATATATGTCAAAGCTCTTGCTTACGTCTGGCAATACCAGAACCGGTGCTGTGGTTAGCCTTTTCTTGAGTTCCTCAAAACTTCCTTGGCAGGCTGGTGTCCATCGGAAGACTTTTCCCTTCATTAGCAACTCCGTCATAGGCTTTGCTATTTTAGAGAAATCTTTAATGAAGCGTCGATAGTATCCAGCCATCCCAAGAAAACTACGAATATCCCTCACCCTCTGCGGTTGGTCCCACTTCAGAACATCTCTTACTTTTCCGGTATCAACAGATACTCCTTCCTTGGAGATAATGTGGCCTAGGAAAGATATTTCCTTTAGCCAAAATTGACACTTGTTAAGCTTGGCATACAATTGATGCTCACGCAATTTCTGCAAGGTCAATCTCAAATATTCTTCATGCTCCTCCTCACTCTTTGAATACACCATAATGTCGTCGATGAAAACCACGACGAACTTGTCCAAGTACTCCATGAAAACCTTGTTCATAAGGTACATGAAGTATGCAGGTGCATTTGTCAACCCAAAAGACATGACGGTATATTCATACGAACCATACCGTGTTCGAAAGGCTGTCTTGGGTATATCGGAGGGCTTAATCTTCAGCTGGAAGTATCCCGACTGAAGATCAATCTTGGAGAACACTCGGGCTCCTTTCATTTGGTCGAATAGGTCCTCTATACGAGGCAGAGGGTACTTGTTCTTGATCGTTACCTCATTGAGAGACCTATAGTCCACGCATATCCTTTGGGTTCCATCCTTCTTGTCTACGAAGAGCACAGGAGCTCTCCATGGTGACGAGCTTGGACGTATAAAACCCTTCTCCAACTGCTCTTGAATTTGCTTCTTGAGTTCTACTAGTTCATTGATGGGCATCCTATAGGGTCTCTTGGCTATTGGTGCAGTTCCGGGTACCAAATCAATGGCAAACTCAATGTCCCGGTCAGGTGGCATACCTGGAAGCTCTTCTGGGAACACGTCCGAAAACTCCTGAACCACCGGAATGCTGCCCAATGCTGATCCTTCAACGTGGTTCAGATTTGCCCTTTTAGTGGTTTGTTGGGCTGACTCAAACTCGACACGAATTCCGTGCTTGTTTGTCAACTGCACGCTCCTTTCAGCACATTGGATTACTCCATTGTGCTTGCTTAGCCAATCCATTCCGAGTATGATGTCAATCCCTTTGGAGTCCAAGACAATAAGGTTGGCAAGGAAGTCTACCCCCCTTATTTTAAGGCTTACCTTCGGACATACTATATTAGTCCTCATTTCTCCTCCGGGAGAATTTACTAACGTAGCACATTCTAAGTGGGATACGGGTAGATGATGTTTGGCAACATATTTGGATGATATGAAGGAATGTGATGCTCCAGAATCAAATAAGATGGTGGCTGGGTTGGAGTTGGCAAGGAACATACCAATTACGACGTCCTCAGCCTGTTGTGCTTACTCAGCAGAGACATGGTTCACGTTGCCGCGAGCATAGTTCTGCTGTCCCCGATTTCCTTGATTGTCCCCTCCGTTCGGTCGTGGGTTCTGTTTAGGCACGTTGCCTTGCTGTCCAGGACCTCTCCTCGGGCACTGGTTTGCGAAGTGTCCTATCTCCCCGCATGCAAAGCATGCCCTGTTGCCTACGGCAGCAGGTACGTTAGGGCGGGGGTTTTGAACAGGAGCGCCATTGTTAGGTCGAGGCGCTGGAGGCATGGTCACGCGAGGTGCTGGTGCAACGAATTGTTGCTGTGGTGGCTGACCAGGGCGGTATGCAGGAGTGGTTAATCCATACTGCGGTTCAGGGGGCATGTACCAAGGTCGTACGTTGCTCCCTTGAGGCTGGTATGGCATCTTCCTCTTTCACTCTCACTCGATCTCTCGGATCTTGTTTTCAACCACTATGGCCTTGTCAACCAGCTTCTGGAATCTTACGTAGTCATTGTTGAGGAGCTTAACCTGGATCTAACTGTTCAACCCTCTCATGAACAGGTACTGCTTCCTCTGGTCTGAGTTGACATCCTTGGGGGCATACAGGGACAGTTAGTTGCGTGAACTTGTTGAGGTACTCATTCACACTTTTCTGTCCTTGGCGGAGACCTTCGAACTCCTGCCTTTTGAGCATCATTACACCAGCAGGTATGTAATGAGATCGGAAACTTTCCTTGAACTCAGTCCAATTGACTGTCTCCAGGTCGGCATGGGCGTTGCATAGGGCATCCCACCAGTCAGCGGCACCTCCCATAAGTTGGTGCGACGCGAAGAGAACCTTCTCTCGGTCATTGCGCTGAACTATGGCAAGCTTCTTCTCCATGGATTTCAACCAATCATCAGCCTCCATGGGATCACTAGCTTGAGCAAAGGTGGGTGGTCGAGTCCTCATGAACTCTCCCAGTCTGTTGTGAGCTTCCGGTGGTGGTGGCGGTGGTGCCGAAACGGGGTTGTGGTTGGCCTGCAACTGACCCAAAGTTTGGATCATGGTTTGCATAAGCTGGTTTTGCATGGCTATCAACCTTTCCAGGTTGTTCTCGCCATCTCTGAGGTTAACAGGAACTTCCTCGTGATCATCCTCTTGGTTGTCACGGATGTTCCTTCGGCCGGCATTTCCTCTCACCATCTTGAGAGAAATCAAAATGGAATAGAATGTCAGGAGGTTAGGTAGGTCCCTTCAACTATATGCATCAAGGTGAGTTGGACTATATATATATTAGCCCATATGAGGATGTGAACAAGTGCCGAAACATCTCACACCTCTTTCTACTTACGTGTGGATATGGACAACGTTTGGAAACGTCCCACAACTCACACTAAGCACACAATCAAAACAATCATTGCAAGGGCTCATACAACTCCTATTCAAGGCTGGTTTCCTATGTCAAGGTGGGTTTAAAGCCAATCTAAGCGTCCTAGGGTGCTTCCTTCGGTCAGCGTGGCTTAACTACCAATCCGTGTCCAATCTGTGACTCCTATTTAAGGGTGTAACCTACTGTTAACCCATGGCTCAAATGCCAATCTGTGACACCGTCAATTCTGTGGAAAACCACGGAACCGAGAACTAATGCATATGTGTGCCCAGGATGTTCATCACACATACACATATATTCTACAAACTGAATTCAGAATATATATAACCATGAATAACAGAGTTTAATACAATATCTCATGAGTCTTGGACTCATGTTTACAGCGGAAGTCTTATTTCTATGCAGCGGAAGTCTTTATTCTAATGCGGAAGAAAATCTAAGCAGAAGTGGCTCCATCTCTATTCCTCCACAGGCAAGGTTGAGAACAGATCACACGCCCTAATGCTCCACTTGGTCTTCATAGTAGTCTTCTCCTGCTGCTGATGAGGAGATAATAATGCAAGTTTGAGTACAATGATGTACTCAGCAAGTGCGGGAAAACATGATATGTAGCTCACAACAAGGTAGGTATAAAAAGGCTCATTTGCAGAAAAGCAGATTTATAAAACCATGATAAAACAGCAACTTAACTTTAGATGAATGTAATCCCAGCATGTATTTAATTACCGACATACCTCCATCACTTTCCGTGTTCCATCCGAACATTAATCCACATTATCCTTACTCACGAATACCTCCTCGTATCCGCTACCATCTCACGAATACCTTCTCGTATTCGCTACCATCTCATCTCATAACAACTTCGTCTCACACCGAGACCAATCTCGTTGTCATGACTCAACAGTCATGCAACCAACTTTTCACCCGGACTCATCAGTCCCAAAACCAAACCATAATGAAAAACAATAACTATAACCAAGAACCATCCCAATAACCATCCCAACTAATCATGGCAGTTTAGCCAGGCGCTCGTGACCGTAAGCTCGGCTATCATGATAGTTTTAAGACTCTGCAGAATTTGCACCTCTTTACCCACAAGTTTGTGATTTTGTCACCCGTCGGCGACTGCAGAACCTCCATTATACCAGTACACAACCGTCGGTGTATGGTCAAGAGATCACAAAATAGCCTTTTCAAAGGGCTACTAGATGTATGGACTCACTAAGGTTTCACCGACAGGCTAGAATCTCCAATTCTCCCACCCACAGGCCCCCTCTTGTGCCATGCAGTTCCCAGGGCAGTCCTCACTCGACTCCCATTCCCCGCACCTTCCACAGTCCATAACACTCTAGCAACTTACCTAATTACTCAGCTAAGCCGCACCCATACTTGGCCTTGTGGAGGCACTGTTATCCTGGCATGTGCATGCATGAACCGGTCCTTAGATCTACGGCAAGTAAACCACCATCTCATGCTACCTCATTCACAAACCCAGTCTTGCCTAGATCTCTCTCCGATCCATGTCCATTAACAGCATCGATTTCTTATTGTCATTATGAGTGCAGTTAGCTAGACACATCTAATTCGCTTCCCAATCCCATAGACTCAGTGAAGCATAAAGAAAAAACCATACCCGACTCATAAACTTCCCAGGCGACAAGGGTGGTTTAACCAAAGCTAGTAAACTCCTATAAAAGGGTTTCCCGTCATGTTTGACTCAGTACACACACCTTTTCGCAAAACAAAACAGTTTTACCCAAAACATAGTATCAATATGGTCAAGGAGAACTTGCCTTGTTCTTGCGGTTCCGGTTGTTCTTGGATCTCAAAACCTTGTTTCTGCAGTTCGTTGTAGACAGCTCCCTGAGCTTGTCCTGCTAGGTAGGATCACGTGCATACGAGATTCACAGCAATCAATATCATGCACAAACCTTAAACTAGATGCGATGATGCATATGCATGCTATCCTATGATTAGTTTTGTTAGATTGGTTTGTACGTGTTCTTTGCATGGCTTGTATAGACAGAGGTGTTCGGATCAAAGGTGGACATGGCGATGATCTTGTCTTTTAGATCAACCTGATAATCAAGTGATCTGTCCACGAGAAGTCTTCTGTTCGAAAGGAATCAAAGAACAGATAGAAAACACAACGATGTCGTAAGGTGGTATTGGAGACCTACCTTACGTTCTTCTCGGTCTCGAGGTCCTCCTCAGATCGTTGGGCTTCCTCCGGCAATCTTCCTTGCTGCACTCCGGCGATGGTCTACTCGGCAGGTTGGGACTTAGGGCTCTAAGTCGTCGGCTCAGGAATTGGAAAAGAAGTTTGTGGTTTCGGCCAGAGGTTCTGGGTTCTATTTATAATCGGGAAGAGAAGAGTCCTAATCTGATTATATCCCGAATAAGAGTCCTATTCAGATCGTTGTTGGATCCTAACGTCTTATCTTTAGTAACATCCTGGAATTCAGGTCGGTTTTCCTTTACGTACCGGTATTCTCACGCGTAAAAACCGCTCCAGAACTCGTTACCTCCGCAGTGATGAGCTCCGGAAGCTCCACGTGTCCATCGGACCTGGTCTCTCCTTTTCCGCAGAGACGAGCTCCGGTGGTGCCGCGTGTAATGGGAGCAAGACTTCCCTCTTCTTTGGAAGTGAGCTCCGCGCACACCACGTGTCAGTGTCGGACCTTTCCTCTCTTCTTTCCTCAGAGACGAGCTCCAAGGTTAACACGTGTCCAACAGTGACGGACCTCGCGCAGATAAGCTCCGGTGGCGACACGTATCCGATAGAACCGGACCTCTCGGAGGTGAGCTCCGAGATCGACACGTATCCCGCGCCACTGATCCTCTGATTTCCGTGGTGACTAGCTCCGAAGGTGACATGTGTCCCGCGAAAATGCCTTTGCTTCTTCCGCAGAGGCTAGCTCCGAGAGAACACGTGTCCATAGGGTCGGACCTCTCCCCTTTTGCGGAGATGTGCCCCAAACCTGCCACATAGCCATTTTAGCGGCGGACCTCTCCCCACCTCGCAGGGACGAGCTCCGAACACGCCACGTGGCCAGCGGGCCGCGGAAATTGTCTTCGGCGCTCTCTGAGAGCTGGATTCGGCTCTTATTGGCTATCCTTTTGATATTTTTCTCTGTTCCTACTTTTCTTAAAATGTTTTCTCTTCATAAAACATGAATATATGCAGAAACCAGAGATGAGGGTGTCACAGTTGCTGTGGTGTCTGACCAGGGCAGTATGCAGGAGTGGTTGACCTATACTGTGGTGTGGCTTGGGGCATGTACCGAGGTTGTACGTTGCTCCCTTCGGGCTGGCATTGCATCTTCCTTTTGCCTTCTCGCTCGATCTCTTTGATCTTGCTTTCGACCACTATAGCCTTGTCAACCAGCTTCTGGAAGCTCACGTAGTCATTGTTGAGGAGCTGAACCTGGATCTCATTGTTCAACCCTCTCATGAACAGGTACTGCTTCCTCTGGTCTGAGTTGACATCCTCGGGGGCATAACGGGACAGTTGTGTGAACTTATTGAGGTACTCATTCACACTTCTCTGTCCTTGGCGGAGACCTTCAAATTCCTGTCTCTTGAGCATCATTACACCAGCAGGGATGTAATGAGAGTGGAAACTCTCCTTGAACTCAGTCCAAGTGATTGTCTCCGGGTCGACATGGGCGTTGTACAGGGCATCCCACCAGTCAGCGGGCTCCCATAAGTTGGTGCGACGCAAAGAGAACCTTCTCTCGGTCATTGCACTGAACAATGGAAAGCTTTTTCTCCATGGATTTCAGCCAGTCATCGGCCTCCATGGGATCACTAGCTTGAGCAAAGGTGGGTGGTCGAGTCCTCATGAACTCTCCCAGTCTGTTGTGAGCCGGCGGTGGTGGTGGCGGTGGTGCCGGAACGGGGTTGTTGTTGGCCTGCAACTGACCCAAAGTTTGGATCATGGTTTGCATAAGCTGGTTTTGCATGGCCATCAACCTTTCCGGGTTGTTCTCGCCAGCTCCGGGGTTAACAGGAACTTTCTCATGACCATCCTCTTGGTTGTCACGGACGTTCCTTTGGCCGGCGTTTCCTCTCACCATCTGTGAGAGAGATCAAAATAGAATAGAATGTTAGAAGGTTAGGTAGATTCCCTCAACTATATGCATCAAGGTGAGTTGGACTGTATATATATACTAGCCCATATGAGGATGTGAACAAGTGCCGAAACATCTCACACCTCTTTCTACTTTCATGTGGATATGGACAACGTTTGGGGACGTCCCACAACTCATACTAAGCACACAATCACAAACAATCATTGCAAGGGCTCATACAACTCCTATTCAAGGATGGCTTCCTATGCAAAGGTACTTTCAAGGCCATTCTAAGCGTCCTTGGGTGCTTCCTATGGTCAGCGTGGCTTAGCTCCCAATCTGTGTCCAATACCAATCTGTGACTCCTATTTAGGGGTGTAACCTACTGTTAACCCGTGGCTCTAATATCAATCTGAGATTTTTATCTAGGCGTGTAACCTACTGTCAACCCATGGCTCTGATACCAATCTGTGACGCCCTCAATTCTGTGGAAAAACCACGGAATCGAGAACTAATGCATATGTGTGCCCAGGATGTTCATCACACATACACATACATTCCACAAACTGAATTCAGATTATATAATACCACGAATAACAGAGTTTATTACAATATCTCATGAGTCTTGGACTCATGCTCACAGCGGAAGTCTTTATTTCTATGCAGCGGAAGTCTTTATTCTAGTGCGGAAGCAATTTAACTAATGCGGAAGCAAATCTAAGCAGAAGTGGCTCCATCTCTACTCCCTCCACAGGCAAGGTTGAGAATAAATCACACACCTTAATGCTCCACTTGGTCTTCATAGTAGTCTTCTCTTGCTGCTGATGACGAATAATAATGCAAGTTTGAGTACAATGATGTACTCAGCAAGTGCAGTAAACACATGATATGTAGCTCATAAGAAGGTAGGTATAAAAAGGCTCATTTGCAGAAAAGCAGATTTATAAAACCATGATAAAACAACAACTTAACCTTAGATGAATGTAATCCCAGCATGTATCAACATACCTCCATCATTTTCCATGTTCCACCTGAACATTAACCAACTTCATTCTTACTCACGAATACCTCCTCGTATTCACTACCATCTCACGAATACCTTCTCGTATTCGCTACCATCTTATCCCATAAACAGCTTCGTCTCACACCGAGACCAATCTCGTTGCCATGAATTAACAGTCATGCAACCATCTTATCCTCTGGACTCAACAGTCCCAAAACCAAACCATAACCATAACAAAGAACCATCCCAATAACCATCCCAACTAATCATGGCAGTTGGCCAGGTGCTCGTGACCATAAGCTCAGCTATCCTGATAGTTTTAGACTCTGCAGAGTTTGTACCTCTTTACCCACAAGTTTGTGATTTCGTCACCCATCGGCGACTGCAGAAACTCCATTATACCAGTACACAACCGTCGGTGCATGGTCAAGAGATCACAAAATAGCCTTTACAAAGGGGCTACTTGATGTATGGACTCACTAATGTTTCACCGGCAGGCTAAAATCTCCAATTCTCCCACCCACGGGCCCCCTCTCTTGCCATGCAGTTCCCAGGGCAGTCCTCACTCGACTCCCATTCCCCGTGCCTTCCACAGTCCATAACACTCTAGCAACTTACCTAATTACTAAGCTAAGCCGCACCCATACTTGGCCTTGTGGTGGCACTGTTATCCTGGCATGTGCATGCATGAACCGGTCCTTAGATCTATGGCAAGTAAACCACCATCTCATGCTACCTCATTCACAAACCCAGTCTTGCCTAGATCTCCCTCTGATCCATGTTCATTAACAACATCAGTTTCTCATTATCGTTATGAGTGCAGTTAGCTAGACACATCTATCTTGCTTCCCAATCCCATGGACTCAGCGAAGCATAAAACAAAAACCATACCCGACTCATGAACTTCCCTGGCGACAAGGGTGGTTTAACCAAAACTAGTAAACTCCTATAAAAGGGTTTCCCATCATGTTTGACTCAGCACACACACCTTTTCGCAAAACAAAACAGTTTTTTCCCAAAACATAGGATCAATATGGTCAAGGAGCACTTGCCTTGTTCTTGCGGTTCCTGTTGTTCTTGGATCTCAAAACGTTGTTGCTGCAGCTCATCGTAGACAGCTCCCTGAGCTTGTCCTGCTATGTAGGATCACGTGCATACAAGATTCATAGCAATCAATATCATGCACAACCTTAAACTAGATGCGATGATTCATATGCATGCTATCCTACGATTAGTTTTGTTAGATTGATTTGCACGTGTTCTTGCATGGCTTGCATGGACAGAGGTGTTTGGATCAAATGTGGACCTGGCGATGATCTTGTCTTTAGATCAACCTGATCATCAAGTGATCTGTCCACGAGAAGGCTTCTGTTCGAAAGGAATCAAAGAACAGATGCAAAGAAAACACAACGATGTCGTAAGGTGGTATCGGAGACCTACCTTACATTCTTCTCGGTCTCGAGATCCTCCTCAGATCGTTGGGCTTTCCTCCGGCGATCTTGCTTGCCGTGCTTCGGCGATGGTTTACTCGGCGGGTTGGGACTAGGGATCTAAGTCGTCGGCTTAGGAGTTGGAAAAGAAGTTTGTGGTTTCGGCCAGAGGTTCTGGGTTCTATTTATAATTGGGAAGAGAAGAGTCCTAATCTAATTTTATCCCGAATAAAAATCCTGTTCAAATTTGTTGTCGAATCCTACAACTTATCTTTAGTTGATTAGGTGCGGTATCATTGTGGAATTTAGGTCGGTTTCTGTTCCGGTATTTCTACGCGTACAGAATCCAAAAAAAACCGTTCCTAGAACTCGTTACCTCCTTGGTGATGAGCTCTGGAAGCTCCACGTGTCTATCAGGGCCTGGTCTCTCCTTTTCCACAAAGACGAGCTCCGGTGGTGCCGCGTGTCAAGTGAGCAAGACCTCCCTCTCCTTCGGAGGTGAGCTCCGCGTGCGCCACGTATCCTAGCGGTCGGGACCTCCTATCTTATTTGGAGGTGGCTCCGCACATGCCACATGTCAGTGCCGGACCTTTCCTCTCCCCGGAGGTAGCTCCAGAACCAGACTTCCCTTCCTCTTAGAGACGAGCTCCGAGATTAACACGTGTCCAGCAATGATGGATTTTCCGAAGATAAGCTATGGTGGCGACATGTGTTCGATAGAACTCGACCTCTTGGAGGTGAGCTCCGAGATCGACATGTATCCCGTGTGACTGGTCCTCTGATTTCCGTGGTGACTAGCTCCGAAGGTGACACGTGTCTTGCGGAAAATGCCTTTGCTTCTTCCGCAGAGTCTATCTCAGGGCAACACGTGTCCCACAGGGTCGGACCTCTCCCCTTTTGTGGAGATGAGCCCCGACCCTGCCACGTAGCCAGCTTAGCGGCAGACCTCTCCCCACTTCGAAGGGATGAGCTCCGAACACGCCACGTGGCCAGCGGCCTCGATAAGTTGTCTTCGGCGCTCTCGGTGAACTAGATTCGGCTCTTATTGGCTATCCCTTTGATATTTTTCTCTGTTCCTATTTTTTCTTAAAATGTTTTCTCTTCATAAAACATGAATATATGCTGACATCAGGAATGACGGTGTCACACCTACAACCAAGAGCAGCAACGCAAGCTCCGGTTTGCATTAAACTTTTTACAAATATTTTTTTGTTTTGAGCACTTACTTGAGTATCATTATTTCTTGCACTGGAGTCTTGTTTGAAAACCCAATTGCATAGCCAAGAAAACCATGGGTTGGGATTAGGATTGAAAACCCCGTTAGCTAATGCAATGCTAAGATAGTATAGGATTCGGTACAAGTTGAGTAGTTGGAACTACTCACGAGCATAGGCTAGAGGCACTCGACTCGGGTAGAGATAGCACATGATACACATGGCAAGAAAAATGAGACCGAGCGGAGAGTAAGGGCAGCAGGACTTTGGGGCCTGTGTGCTATAGCTCCGCTTGTGTCGATTGAGGACCGAGCCGTGTGCGGGCCTGTTGAACAAGCTAGAACAGTACCGAAGACCTACCGGCTATATGGGAACCGGGAAACCGATGTAACTCGGGTAGCTGGGTATTGAGGCATTGCCCATCGTTCAGAGGGTAGGTTGAGAGATTGAGGTGTAAATCGGCTGGCGGCACTGAGATGCACATGCAGAGACCTCTTGCTCGGGACGATGGGACCGGTTCAATATTTGGCTAACGGGTGAAAGGTGGTTGCGTACGACGTCCATGATGGTTGCTGTAGGCAACATCGAGTACGGGCGTACGTGACGGGTTATTCGGGTAACCCTGCAGGTGTAAATCGATTATAATCTCCGTCCCTCACGGTCAGTGAGTACCACTTGTTCACTGTACCGTGACGTAGAAAGAACATGCTAGTTACATGTTAAAATGTTGCTGATTGAAAGATGGACTTTAATTGTTAATGATTTGTTGTAGTTTACAGCTAACTAAAGTTCTTTTCAACTTTGGGCAAAGTACATGAGAGAAATGTGTTTCTTGTTTGATTGCGGCTCTCTCATGTGCCTTAGCGTAAGGTTCTCCAGAACCTGCTGCTAAAACTTGAATGTAAGGTTCCACTAATTAGGCGAGTCCTTTGCAACTTATTTTACCTCATGTACCTATTATCCCTCATGTAGAAGTTTCATGTTTAGGAGAGACGGGTCAGTCTTGCTGAGCCTTCGTGCTCACGGCTTGTGTTTGAAGCTTTTTCAGGGTTCTATGAGGAAGGGACTCCCGAAGAGGAGACGGAACCCCAGGAGGGGAACCCCGTCGAGTGGGAGTCGTGCACGCCGCAGGGCTAGTGTGCGTGTGTGCTAGCAAGGACACGTTCAAGGGCAGGACGTGGACTTGATGCGTAGTCTACGCCCGTGAGTGTAGACTGGACTTATTTTGATGTACAAATGTTCATAAACCACTTTATGTAATAAAAGTTTTGCTTCCGCTTTGTACCTTTGATGTGTGTTATACGGTGTTGTGCAACGCAGCACCCCTCAGCGTGATCCTAGCTCGACAAGACCGTGGGGTCATGTCAGAAATCCATACTGATGTCTTCCCACTTCCACTCTGGTACCTTAAAAGGTTGCAACAATCCAACGGGTCTTTGATGTTCGGCCTTTACCCGTTGGCATGTGTCTCATAGGGCAACCTATTCGGCTATATCCCTCTTCATACCATCCCACCAATAACAAGTTTTCAAGTCCTTGTACATTTTGGTGCTTCCGGGATGTATAGAATAGGGTCAATCATGTGCCTCCTTTAATATCATGTTGTGGAGGTGTTTTATGTTAGGCACACAAACCCTTTTTCCTAGCCAAAGCGTACTCTTCTCATCCTCCTTGAAATCTTTCTCTATTCCTTGTCAGATTCTTTACTTGATCTCCTCATCCGTTGCTTGGCCATCTTTTATTTCTTGCTCCAATGAGGAGTGGATCTCCATTATTTCCATGTTGTTCAAGAATCCGAGGTGTAACCGTTCGAACTCTTTGCGTAGTTCGGGTGGTAGCTCCCGAACCGTGAGTTGGTGACATGCTCCCTTTCGGCTCAATGCATCAGCTACTACATTGGCCCTCCCGCGGTGGTAGTTGATTCCAACATCGTAATCCTTGATGAGTTCCAACCATCGACGTTGCCTCAAATTCAAATCTGTTTGTGTGAATATGTACTTGAGGCTTTTATGATCCGTATAGATTTCACATCGATGACCGAGGATATAATGTCTCCAAATCTTCAATGCATGCACCACTGCTGCTAGCTCTAAGTCATGTGTAGGATAATTAAGCTCGTGCTTCTTTAATTGTCGTGAGGCATAGGCTACCATTTGTCCTTCTTGCATGAGCACACATCAAAGCTTCTGTCTGGATGCGTCATAATATATGTCAAAGCTCTTGCTTACGTTTGGCAATACCAGAACCGGTGTTGTGGTTAGCCTTTTCTTGAGTTCCTCAAAACTTCCTTGGCAGGCTGGTGTCCATCGGAAGACTTTTCCCTTCATTAGCAACTCCGTCATAGGCTTTGCTATTTTAGAGAAGTCTTTAATGAAGCGTCGATAGTATCCAGCCATCCCAAGAAAACTACGAATATCCTTCACGCTCTGCTGGTCCTACTTCAGAACATCTCTTACTTTTCCGGGATCAACCGATACTCCTTCCTTGGAGATAATGTGGCCTAGGAAAGATATTTCCTTTAGCAAAAATTGACACTTTTTAAGCTTGGCATACAATTGATGCTCACGCAATTTCTGCAAGGTGTAACAGCTCTCTAGGATCATAGACTGGCCCCACATACCACCACTCGTCTTTTCTGCGCACTTTGTCCTCACTCGTGCGCACCCAGGAAAACTTCCCAGTCGGTCACCCATCCCCAAATTCCTCCGGGCCAAGCACGCTTAACCCCAGAGTTCTTTGCAGTTGGGCTTCCGAAAAAGAAGGTATACTTGGTCGTATAAGTACTCTATCAATCCTATTAAGCCGGGAGTCAGGATATCACACAATCCACCCCCCTTAGAAGACCGACGTCCTCGTCAATCAACGCCAAGACAGGAACGTTCCCTCTTAGCCACGTTCATACGTTCAGTGCTGGCATACGCATACCGTACGTCCGGTTAGCAGCATACGTACCATACCGTGTCCCACACAGAGGACCCATGCGTCATGCATACGTACCCACGCCCCCGACCTGTACACTACCGTATCCTTCTCACTGACCCGTACGCACCCGTGAAACTGCGAGAGTCGGCTCTGATACCATTTGTAACAGCTCTCTAGGATCATAGACTGGCCCCACATACCACCACTCGTCTTTTCCGTGCACTTTGTCCTCACTCGTGCGCACCCGGGAAAATTCCGGTCGGTCACCCATCCCCAAATTCCTCCGGGCCAAGCACGCTTAACCCCGGAGTTCTTTCCAGTTGGGCTTCCGGAAAAGAAGGTATACTTGGTGGTATGAGTAATCTATCAATCCTATTAAGCCGGGAGTCAGGATATCACACAAGGTCAGTCTCAAATGTTCTTCATGCTCCTCCTTACTCTTTGAATACACCATAATGTCGTCGATGAAAACCACGACGAACATGTCCAAGTACTCCATGAAAACCTTATTCATAAGGTACATGAAGTATGCAGGTGCATTTGTGTGACGCCCTCGATACTGTGGAAAATCACGGAACCAAGAACTAATGCATATGTGTGCCCAGGATGTTCATCACACATATAAATATATTTCACAAACCAAATTCAGAATATATATATATATAACCACGAATAACAGAGTTTATTACAACGTCTCATGAGTCTTGGACTCATGCTTACAGTGGAAGTCTTATTTTAATGCGGAAGCAAAAACTAATGCGGAAGCAAATCTAAGCAGAAGTGGCTCCATCTCTACTCCTTCCACAGGCAAGGTTGAGAACAGATCACACGCCATAATGCTCCACTTGGTCTTCATAGTAGCCTTCTCTTGCTGTTGATGATGAAATAATAATGCAAGTTTGAGTACAATGATGTACTCAGCAAGTGCGGGAAAACACATGATATGCAGCTCATAAACAAGGTAGGTATAAAAGGCTTATTTGCAGAAAAGCAGATTTGTAAAACCATGATAAAACAGCAACTTAACTTTAGATGTAATCCCAACATGTATTAAATTACCAACATACCTACATCACTTCCCATGTTCCATCCGAACATTAACCAATCCTTTATTCATACTCACGAATACCTCCTCGTATTCGCTAGCATCTCACCTCGTAAAACAACCTCGTCTCACACCGAGACCAATCTCATGTCATGTTCCAACAGTCATGCAACCATCTCATCACCCAGACTCCACAGTTCCAACAACCAAACCATAACCAAATTCATAACCAAATCCATAACCAAATCCATAACCAAGAACCTTCCCTATAACCATCCCAACTAATCATGGCAGTTTAGCCAGGTGCTCGTGACCGTAAGCTCGGCTATCATGATAGTTTTTAGACTCTGCAGAGTGTGCACCTCTTTACCCACAAGTTTGTGATTTCGTCACCCGTCGGTGACTGCAGAACCTCCATTATACCAGTACACATCTGTCGGTGTATGTTCAAGAGATCACGAAATAGCCTTTACAAAGGGGTTACTAGATGTATGGACTCACTAAGGTTTCACAGGCAGGCTAGAATCTCCAATTCTCCCACCCACGGGCCCCCTCTTGTGCCATGCAGTTCCCAGGGCAGTCCTCACTCGGCTCCCATTCCCCGCGCCTTCCACAGTCCATAACACTCTAGCAACTTACCTAATTACTCAGCTAAGCCGCACCCATACTTGGCCTTGTGGTGGCACTGTTATCCTGGCATGTGCATGCATGAACCGGTCCTTAGATCTACGGCAAGTAAAACCACCATCTCATGCTACCTCATTCACAAACCCAGGCTTGCCTAGATCTCCCGCCGATCCATGTTCATCATCAGTTTCTCATTATCATTACGAGTTGTCACACCCAATTTTTCCGAAGAACAACCGAGTGAATATCACATGTATGCCAGGATCATTTTCTCATACATGTGATGACAAATAGTGAAGCATCATTTATTACAAGCCAGGTGTCGAATATAAATAAGTCTTACATAGCAAATGTCTCGATGGACAATAATAAGTTCATCACAAGTAAATAAACTAGCAGCGGAATATTATTCTTGAGGGCTCCGTCACAGGCGTTGCCCGGGGGTCTCCATGAACCTAGAAACCTTCTTCGGGTCCAAAGTCTTGGTCATTATACACCACCTCATTATCTTGACCTGAGCAGCAATATAAACCAACAAAATATGCAAGGTTGAGTACCAATGGTACTCAGCAAGTGTGGGAAAATTATATCATGCATGGCTAGAACAAGGAGTGGTTGAACTCATGGTTAAAGCACTATGCAATTAATTCCTATCACCTTAGCTTTTTAAGCACCTACATTACTACACAGATGAAATGGTCCCAAACTCCCATCCCACCATCATAATTCAATAACCATAACATCATTTCCAATGTTAAGCTCCCCGCTTAACATTCACAACTTCCAAAAACCATCACTCCTCTAATCATGAATAAGTCCAAGCCGCTCTTGACCGTGACCACGGCTGTCATGACAGTTTTGACTCTGCAGAGTTTGTACCACTGTACCCACATGTAGTGATTTCATCCCTCATTGCCGGGTGGACTAAAAGAACCTCCATTATGCCAGTGGCTACGAACCACATTCACACTTCCTAGATGTGTAGCCAGGAGATCACTACGAAGCCTTTACAAAGGGATTACCGACGAGCGTGGCCCCACTGAGGTTTCACCCCTAACAGCATACAAGATGCTCCAACCCCACTGCAGTGGCCCCCTCTTGAGCCTTGCGGTTCATATGGTAGTCCAGCTAACACCTATTCCCCGCACCATCCAACACACCCATACTACGCCGGGGATACACCTAATTAATTGGCCAAGCTGCCCCATCTCAGCATGTGGTTGGCACGGTAAAGCCAGGTTACATGCTCCATGAACCGGTCCTTAGGATCTAGGCAAGTACTAAACACAAACCCGAGTCTCGTGCACCCAGCACACAACCAAAACATCCAACTTGCCTTGATCCCTACCTCTACATAACTCACAATATCTCATTCAAGAATATGGTAAAATAAACTGATGATCTCATATCCCAAATATCCCATTCTAAGCATGGCTAAGCATATGCATAATAATAAATGACATGATAAAATAAATCCCAACCCAAGTTACAAGGAAACAAGGTAATGCAATTCTAGGGAAACTTCCTAACATGGGTTTCATATTTCAATTGACAATGCAAATAATTCTAGCTACACATCCTAGCATAGGATCAAAGTGGTCAAGGACACTTGCCTCCTTCTTGCTGCTCTTGAAATGGGTAGTCCTGGTCTTGGAAAGGAATAACTTGCTCTTGAGCAGGTTCTACATCATACCATCACACATAGCAAAAGAAAAACAACAATCATCAGACATAGTTCACACTTCTACTTTATACAAACCACACATTCACATTTATGAAAGTCCTTCACCATTATATGTGTTGTGGTTACTTTATGTGTGTTGAGTTATGGCTTGCACGCACTTTTAATCATGTGTATATGATTCCTACTTTTGTGTTCACATTTATACTTACATACTATATATATGAGTTTCCAATAAATTTCTTATATTCAACTACTACACCTTTTCACTACCAAGTATGTATGAAAAGTATTTTTCTTCCCCATATGTGCCTTCATAATTTCTACCAACCCTAAACTGAACTCTTTGGATTTTAAAAACTCCATTTATCATTTACTAGTTGCTATATTTTCAGATTTATATTCCTATGCATAATTGTGTACTTTATTATGAAATTAGTAATACACATCATCTAAACAGAATAGGTTCTGGTCCTAAATAATTTAATAACATATTTTGACCTTTGCCTCTGATGTAAACTATTTCATAATTATTTTCCCTATTTTCTAAAACTATTTATTACTTTAAAAATGTGTCCCTAATTGTGAATAATAAATTAAACAGATTCAATTCAGTCCAAAATATGTTTTTATCTCACTCCAAAATTTCCTAAACACTAGTTACATATTCAATTTCCTAAATTAAACACTAAACAGTGCTAAAAAGTTAAACTTACCCCACTACAGGGTCTATAATATTATTTTCAGAATTTCTAGGGGTCTAGCTACACTTATCAGAGGTGTTTTTCCTAATTTTTATTAAGTCCAGGGGCTAAAACTGATTTTTAAATGAATTTACATGATTTTCTGGAGTTCCAGGGGCTAGATCTGAAGTTTCCGGGGCTAGCTCTTATTTCCCGAGAACCCCAGGGGGTAGCACGTAAGATTTCCAGTCTTTATAACGCGGGGCTGACGTGGACCGTCCGATTTTAAACCGACGGCTGAGATTATAACGCCGAACCGGTACGCGGGGATTTAAACCCTACCATGCGATTTAAAATAAACGGCGCACAAGCGGCCACGTCGCTCTGATCGAGCGCGGGCGGCGCTGCCGGCGGCGCACGGCGGCGGGAAGCGGCGATCTCGCCGGAAACTTTTGGATCCTCCAGAATTCTGCCTAGAACTGTGATCTTATGGCATAGATCGGTAGAGGGGAGGTCGGGGCTCTCACCTCGGGGGTTTTCTTAAGCTCAGAGGTCCTGGAAAGTGATCAGCGGCGAGGTCCGAGGCAAAACCACGGCGAAGCTCGTCGGCGCTGTGTTTACACCGCAAGTCACCGAGTTTCTGCACCTGCAAGGTTCCCCGGAGGCGGTGGATCAAGACCAGCGAGTTAGATCGGAGTTTCCGAGCTTAGATCGGCCAGAATTCACCGGAGAAGTCTCGGTTCTCACTGGAGTAAAAATCAGCGATCGCGGGGGAAAAACAGAACGAGGCCGGGGTTTTTATAGACGGGGGAGGGCGGCGGGGTGGTTTAGATCATGTCCGCGTCGGCTACGAACAGAATTCAGTGGGGTTTACGTCGAAATCCCGATCGGTTTCGATTCGGGCGCGGGGGAAGTTCGGCGCGGCGCGAGGTAGATGAAGATCAGTGGGTCCCGCCTGTCAGTGTGAGAGAGCGCGGGCGCGCGGCTGCGGGCTGGCGCGGGGTAAGTTGGGCCGGCTGGTGGGTTTCGGCCCACTGGCCGGTTTTTTCTGTTTTCTCTTTTTCTTTTTCCATTTCTTTTCTGATTTGAGTTTAATTTGAATTCCAGTTTGAATTTGAATTTTTGCAAAACATGCAACACGTCCAAAAATTTTTAAATTCCCCTCTTAACATGATTTAGGGCTTTGAATCAAAATTTTGGGGTGTTACAGCTCTACCCCCCTTAAAAGAAATCTCGTCCTCGAGATTTGTGTTTCTAAGAAAACAATTCCGGAAATTGTGCCTTGAGCTCATCTTCCCGCTCCCAGGTGGCTTCCTCTTCTGAGTTATGCTTCCACTGCACCTTGCACATCCGGATTCTTTTATTTCTGGTGAGGCGTTCCATTGTCTCCAAAATCTTGTATGGTTGCTCAGCATAAGACAAATCCTCAGCTACATCCACTTCATTCAATGGTAGCACTTCTTCAGGCGTCCTCAGGCATTTCTTGAGTTGTGACACATGGAACACATCGTGCACATCCGATAGACGAGCTGGTAACTCTAGTTGATACGCCACTTCGCCTTTCCTTTCCAAAACTTGAAAGGGTCCTATGTATCGAGGTGACAACTTCCCTTTCACCTTGAACCGACGAAGTCCTCTAATAGGGGACACCTTGAGATAGACATAGTCTCCCACGTTGAAAACGAGCTCTTTTTCTTCGTACATCAGCATAACTCTTTTGGCGTGTCTGTGCTATCCTCAAGTTGTTGCGAATTTCCCTCACCTTCGCCTCGGCTTCTTGTAGAACTTCTGGACCAAACACTTTACTTTCTCCTGTTTGGTTCCGAAATAGGGGAGTTCTGCACTTCCTTCCATACAAAGCTTCAAACGGTGACATCTTCATACTAGCTTGATAGCTGTTGTTATAGGAAAATTCCGCATACGGTAAATTCTTGTCCCAACTCCTATTGTTTTTTAGTGCACATGCCCTTAACATATCTTCATGGATCTGATTGGTTCTCTCCGTCTGCCTGTCAGTTTGGGGATGATAGGCAGAGCTGAAGTTCAGATGGGTTCCCATGGTTTCATGCAACTTCTGCCAAAACCTCGAGGTGAACTGTGTCCGTCGGTCCGACACAATCTTCTTTGGCACTCCATGGTAACACACGATCCTTGACATGTACAACTCTGCCAATTTGGATCCGCTGTAGCTTTCTTTCACGGGGATGAAATGAGATACCTTGGTTAGCCTGTTAATGATGACCCATACCGAATCATATCCTGATTGGGTCCTAGGCAATCCCACGATGAAATCCATGCTGATTTCTTCCCATTTCCATTCAGGCACTTTGAGTGGTTGCAATAATCCCGCGGGTCGTTGATGTTCTGCTTTCACCAACTGACATATGTCACATAGGGCAACATGTTCCGCGACATCTCGCTTCATGCCATACCACCAATACCTGCTCTTGAGGTCCTGGTACATCTTCGTACTCCCAGGATGAATGGAATAGTCGGAATCATGAGCCTCCCTCAAAATCAATTCACGGATCTTCTTTACTTCTGGCACACAGATTCTTTTCCCGTGCCACACCGTTCCTTGTTCATCCTCCCTAAAACCGGGAGCGTTATTTTACTTGATGAGTTGTCTGATCTCTTGTATCTTCTCATCATTCTTTTGACCCTCGCGTATGTCTCGCTCTAGTGTGGAGTCCACTTCCATGGCGATGGCTTCACCACTATTTACTAGACATAGATTGAGCCTTATAACCTTGTCCTTCAATTCTACAGGCATGTCCTTCAAGCTCAACTTATTGACCTGCACTTTTTGACTCAAAGCATCGGCCACGACGTTTGCTTTCCTGGGATGATAGTTGATGCCCACATCAAAGTCATTAATTAGCTCTAACCATCTCCTTTGTCTGAGGTTGAGGTCTGGCTGTGTGAATATGTACTTTAAACTCTTATGATCCGTATATATCTCTGTCCTCTTCCCCATCAAATAGTGTCGCCAAATTTTCAACGCGTGTACCACTGCGGCTAGTTCTAGGTCATGTGTAGGATAGTTTTTCTCGTGCTTCCGAAGCTGCCGGGATGCATAAGCCACGACATGTCCTTCTTGCATGAGAACACATCCCAACCTGTTTCCAGAGGCATCGCAGTACACTGTGAAATTCTTCTGCATATCTGGCATAACCAACACTGGGGCTGTTGTCAATCTCTTCTTTAGCTCCTGAAAGCTCGTCTCGCACTGTGGCGTCCAGGTGAATGTGATTCCCTTCTCCAACAGTTTGGTGAGAGGTCTCGAGATCTTGGAGAATCCCTCAATAAACCGTCGATAGTACCCAGCCAATCCCAAAAAGCTTCGAACTTCCCCGACATTTTCAGGGGTCTTCCACTTCTGGATATCCTCGATTTTGGCGGGATCTACGGAGATTCCTCCCTCCGAGATTATATGTCCTAAAAAGGGAACTCTCTTCAGCCAAAACTCACACTTGCTCAACTTGGCATATAGTTGGTGTTCTCTCAGCCTCTGCAACACCAATCTTAGATGTTTCTCATGTTCTTCTTCATCTTTGGAGAAGACGAGAATGTCATCTATGAAAACCACCACAAATTTGTCCAGATATTCCATGAATACCTTGTTCATGAGATACATGAAGTATGCCGGGGCATTAGTTAGCCCGAAAGGCATGACGGTGTATTCATACAGTCCGTACCGAGATACGAAAGCTGTCTTGGGAATATCAGATTGCCTTATCTTGAGTTGGTGGTATCCCGTCCTAAGATCAATTTTCGAGAACACACAAGCTCCCCTCAACTGATCAAACAAGTCTTCAATGCGGGGTAATGGGTACTTGTTCTTGATGGTTACCTCATTCAAAGCACGGTAATCCACACATAACCTTTAGGTTCCGTCCTTCTTGGGCACAAATATCACCGGAGGTCCCCATGGTGAGGATCTAGGACGAATATACCCCTTCTCCGTCAATTCTCTCAAATGATCCTTGAGTTCTTCTAGCTGCTTGGAGTCCATCCGATAAGGTCTCTTGTATATCGGGGCTGTTCCAGGCACTAGCTCAATTGCGAATTCCACTTCACGATCGGGAGGCATTCCTGGCAACTCCTCCGGAAAAACATCTGGATATTCACTGATGGTCCTGATTTCCTCGACTTTCACCTCAACTTGATTTAATTTAATGTCCCTCCTAGGCTCGTGTGTTGTTATGAACTTTACTCTTGTTCCACTAGGGTGAGTTAGTTCCACCGTTCTGGTCGAACAATGAATGATTCCTTTATGTTTGGTCAACCAATCCATACCCAAAATAATATCTATCCCTTGTGAATCTATCACTATGAGGTTAGCAGTAAATACTACCCCATTAATGTCTAGGTTCACTTTGGGACACACTTGTCTTGTCCTTATTTCTCCCCCTGGAGAGTTTACGGCTAGCATATGGTTCATTTGTGTTGTTGCTAGGTCATACTTTTTAACAAACCCTTGAGCAATAAACGAGTGGGTAGCACCAGAATCAAACAGCAGGGTTGCAAGGTGTAAATTGGCAGGAAACTTACCAACTACCACATTAGGTGCATCTTGTGCTTCCTCCATAGTGACGTGATTCACCCGTCCTCTCATTACATTCTGCTGTTGTGGCTGCGCGGGCTTCTTCTTTGGGCATTTATGGGCGTAGTGCCCCACTTCACCACAGCTAAAACATTGCACCCCAACCTTAGGTGCCTGGCCTTTGTTGTCTTGGGGTTGGTTTGGGGGTCCTTGCACTGCTGGTCGAGGTGGATATGCGGGGCGAGGCTGCTGTACAAACTGACGTTGCGGCTGTGCTGGTGCTGCCGGAGGCCTGTAGTTCGGGTTGTACCCTCTTGGTGCTGAGTAGGGTACCGCTGCACGGTTCATCTGCCCTGCAGGTTGCTGCATTAGACGTGGGCGAGTGTTGCTCCCTGAGGCTTGATGTGACCAACCGGCCTTCCTCTTATTCTCATTTTCCAAGGCCTTTAGCTTCCTTTCTACCATAAATGCTCTGTCCACCATCTTTTGGAAGCTGTCATACTCATTTGAGGACATTGCACACTGCATCTCCGCGGTAAGTCCTTCCACGAAACAGTCTTCTTTCTGCTCATCAGTCTCTATGTCTCGTGGGGCATAACGGGTTAGTTGAGTAAATTTAGTGAGGTATTCCCTCACAGTCATGTTACCTTGCTGCAACCCCAAAAATTCTTTCCTCTTGTTTTTGAGTTCACCTCTTGGGATGTAATGGTTGCGGAAGCTACGCTTGAACTCTTCCCAAGTGATGTTCTCAGGGTCATGATGGGCGGCCACGTAGGCGGTCCACCAATCAGCAGCAGGTCCATGCAATTGATGAGAGGCAAACAGAACCCTCTCATACCCTTGGCACTATATGATCCTCATCTTACTTTCAATGGTCTTCAGCAAATCATCTGCCTCCAGAGGTTCAGCAGCACTTGCAAACTTTGGAGGTTGAGTTCCTAGAAACTCACTCAACCTTGGTTGGCGTGGTGCAGCTTGTGGAGGTGGAACTTGATGCAAGTTGGCCACCACTTGAGTCAAGTTCTGGATGAGCTGACTCTGATTCTCCAGCATTTGGTGGAGGGGATCAACTCCTTCACGGCGACCACCCCGGTCCTGGCCTCCAGAAAGATGAGGGTTGCAGGCCTCATCGTTGTTGTTGGCGGGGTTGGCAGCACGTCCTTTTCCTCTTCCGGCCATTTGGCAGAATCAACCAATGTTAATTTGAAAGCATTTAGTATCATCTTACTACTTTCATTTGTTTGTCCTTTGAAGTGTTGAGGCTTTGTTATACTTTTACGAGGGTTCATATCTCACACCAAATAATTGCACTATTATTTCATGTGGGTTCACACACCAAAGCAAAACAATCTGAAGACGAGGCTGTGGACAATTGCTCATGGCTTCCACAACTCACGTCACACACCAAGCATTAACACACCATTAACTTAACTTAACGACTCGACTATTCAACATCTTGCTAACTAAGGGAAGGACTCTACACTACTCGTTTTCTTGAGCTGGCTCCTCGGGATCTTCCTCATCATTTCGGCTGCCTTCTGACTCTGCTTTGGGTGGGGAGGCTGCTGGTGGAGAAGTGCGACGACGCCTGATCGCTCGGCGATCTAGGGAGTTAGGAGTCCATGTATCATTCACGGTGACACACAGTTCATTCCCATCTCCTCTTTCTCTCGCCCTTAAGCAGGCTCGCAGCAACGCCTCCGTTTCCTTCAGGGTGTCCCGGACATCCTGAAGCTCTTGTTGACACTCCTGCAGTAGAGTGCTGAGCATAGCAGCATCCTCCAAGCACAAGTCCATGTGCTCATGGGAAGTCTCTTGCTGCACTGGCGGGTACTTGTATTCCGTGGTACCACTCTCACGTTGGAGGACATACATGTACTGAGGTTTGTCCAAGTGGCGACGATAGATGTGGCTCTGGCAGGTGATGGCCTCCCAGGTGACATCTTTCTCCGCATCGACCTGTGTCGCTCTACAAGCTGGAGAGTGGTGGATCTTAAGCAGCTGATTTTCGTGTATAATCCTCATCTCTGAACTCCATTCTTCCCTCTTCTCACGGATGGTCCTGGTGGAGTTATAGTGGATGATTAGCTTGCCCGTATTGCCGGCGTCTTCGAGCATACGCCGAAGACGGCGCAATAAGCCTCCTACTGCCAATCCGTAGGAAAGGTACGTCACCGGACGGCTCTCCTCTCTCTCGGCAAGGGCAACTACGGGAACTCTCCCTCCTGTGGACATGCGAGCGGTACGAATCATGCGAACCATCTAAAACAAAAAGAATTTAAAATTAGGTTAGATAAACTCTCAAACAAAAATCCTATTTTAAATGAAAACTGGGGTAAGATGAAGAAAGTGACTCATTTAAATAACACTTTTCAATCCACACCTTTGAAAAATAGTTTTTAAGAAAATATGGCACTTAAATACGTCCATTTCTACCTAGGTCCACGTTCCGACGGGCAACCTTGGCTCTGATACCACCTCTGTCACACCCAGTTTTTCCGAAGAACAACCGAGTGAATATCACATGTATGCCAGGATCATTTTCTCATACATGTGATGACAAATAGTGAAGCATCATTTATTACAAGCCAGGTGTCGAATATAAATAAGTCTTACATAGCAAATGTCTCGATGGACAATAATAAGTTCATCACAAGTAAATAAACTAGCAGCGGAATATTATTCTTGAGGGCTCCGTCACAGGCATTGCCCGGGGGTCTCCATGAACCTAGAAACCTTCTTCGGGTCCAAAGTCTTGGTCATTATACACCACCTCATTATCTTGACCTGAGCAGCAATATAAACCAACAAAATATGCAAGGTTGAGTACCAATGGTACTCAGCAAGTGTGGGAAAATTATATCATGCATGGCTAGAACAAAAGACCCAAGTGGGTCGGACCCTTCCCCGGACCCTGCGCAAGCGGGAGCTACATGCACCGGGCTGCCCTTTCATGGCTAGAACAAGGAGGGGTTGAACTCATGGTTAAAGCACTATGCAATTAATTCCTATCACCTTAGCTTTTTAAGCACCTACATTACTACACAGATGAAATGGTCCCAAACTCCCATCCCACCATCATAATTCAATAACCATAACATCATTTCCAATGTTAAGTTCCCCGCTTAACATTCACAACTTCCAAAAACCATAACTCCTCTAATCATGAATAAGTCCAAGCTGCTCTTGACCGTGAGCACGGCTGTCATGACAGTTTTGACTCTGCAGAGTTTGTACCACTGTACCCACATGTAGTGATTTCATCCCCCGTTGTCGGGTGGACTAAAAGAACCTCCATTATGCCAGTGGCTACGAACCACATTCACACATCCCAGATGTGTAGCCAGGAGATCACTACGAAGCCTTTACAAAGGGATTACCGACGAGCGTGGCCCCACTGAGGTTTCACCCCTAACAGCATACAAGAGGCTCCAACCCCACTGCAGTGGCCCCCTCTTGAGCCTTGCGGTTCATATGGTAGTCCAGCTAACACCTATTCCCCGCACCATCCAACACACCCATACTACGCCGGGGATACACCTAATTAATTGGCCAAGCTGCCCCATCTCAGCATGTGGTTGGCACGGTAAAGCCAGGTTACATGCTCCATGAACCGGTCCTTAGGATCTAGGCAAGTACTAAACACAAACCCGAGTCTCGTGCACCCAGCACACAACCAAAACATCCAACTTGCCTTGATCCCTACCTCTACATAACTCACAATATCTCATTCAAGAATATGGTAAAATAAACTGATGATCTCATATCCCAAATATCCCATTCTAAGCATGGCTAAGCATATGCATAATAATAAATGACATGATAAAATAAATCCCAACCCAAGCTACAAGGAAACAAGGTAATGCAATTCTAGGGAAACTTCCTAACATGGGTTTCATATTTCAATTGACAATGCAAATAATTCTAGCTACACATCCTAGCATAGGATCAAAGTGGTCAAGGACACTTGCCTCCTTCTTGCTGCTCTTGAAATGGGTAGTCCTGGTCTTGGAAAGGAATAACTTGCTCTTGAGCAGGTTCTACATCATACCATCACACATAGCAAAAGAAAAACAACAATCATCAGACATAGTTCACACTTCTACTTCATACAAACCACACATTCACATTTATGAAAGTCCTTCACCATTATATGTGTTGTGGTTACTTTATGTGTGTTGAGTTGTGGCTTGCACGCACTTTTAATCATGTGTATATGATTCCTACTTTTGTGTTCACATTTATACTTACATACTATATATATGAGTTTCCAATAAATTTCTTATATTCAACTACTACACCTTTTCACTACCAAGTATGTATGAAAAGTATTTTTCTTCCTCATATGTGCCTTCATAATTTCTACCAACCCTAAACTGAACTCTTTGGATTTTAAAAACTCCATTTATCATTTACTAGTTGCTATATTTTCAGATTTATATTCCTATGCATAATTGTGTACTTTATTATGAAATTAGTAATACACATCATCTAAACAGAATAGGTTCTGGTCCTAAATAATTTAATAACATATTTTGACCTTTGCCTCTGATGTAAACTATTTCATAATTATTTTCCCTATTTTCTAAAACTATTTATTACTTTAAAAATGTGTCCCTAATTGTGAATAATAAATTAAACAGATTCAATTCAGTCCAAAATATGTTTTTATCTCACTCCAAAATTTCCTAAACACTAGTTACATATTCAATTTCCTAAATTAAAATCTCGCCGGAAACTTTCGGATCCTCGAGAATTCTGCCTAGAACTGTGATCTTATGGCATAGATCGGTAGAGGGGAGGTCGGGGATCTCACCTCGGGGTTTTTCTTGAGCTCGGAGGTCCTGGAAAGTGATCGGCGGCGAGGTCCGAGGCAAAACAACGGCGAAGCTCGTCGGCGCTGTGTTTACACCGCAAGTCACCGAGTTTTCTGCACCTGCAAGGTTCCCCGGAGGCGGTGGATCAAGACCAGCGAGTTAGATCGGAATTTCCGAGCTTAGATCGGCCAGAATTCATCGGAGAAGTCTCGGTTCTCACCGGAGTAAAAATCGGCGATCGCGGGGGAAAAACAGAACGAGGCCGGGGTTTTTATAGACTGGGGAGGGCGGCGGGGTGGTTTAGATCATGTCAGCGTCGGCTACGAAAAGAATTCAGCGGGGTTTACGTCGAAATCCCGATCGGTTTCGATTCGGGCGCGGGGGAAGTTCGGCGCGGCGCGAGGTAGACGAAGATCGGTGGGTCCCTCCTGTCAGTGTGAGAGAGCGCGGGCGCGCGGCTGAGGGCTGGCGCGGGGTAAGTTGGGCCGGCTGGTGGGTTTCGGCCCACTGGCCGGTTTTTTTTTCTGTTTTCTGTTTTTCTTTTTCCATTTCTTTTCTGATTTGAGTTTAATTTGAATTCCAGTTTGAATTTGAATTTTTGCAAAACATGCAACACGTCCAAAAAATTTTAAATTCCCCTCTTAACATGATTTAGGGCTTTGAATCAAAATTTTGGGGTGTTACACGAGTGCAGTTAGCTAGACACATCTATCTCGCTTCCCAATCCCATAGACTCAGTGAAGCATAAAGCAAAAACCATACCCGACTCGTAAACTTCCCAGGCGACAAGGGTGGTTTAACCAATACTACTAAACTCCTATAAAAAGGGTTTCCCATCATGTTTGACTCATCACACACCTTTTTGCAAAACAAAATAGTTTTATCCAAACATAGGATCAATATGGTCAAGGGCACTTGCCTTGTTCTTGCGGTTCCGGTTGTTCTTGGATCTCAAAACCTGGTTGCTGCAGTTCGTCGTAGACAGCTCCCTGAGCTTGTCCTGCTAGGTAGGATCACATGCATACAGGATTCACATCAATCAATATTTATGCACAAACCTTAAACTAAATGTAATGATGCAAATGCATGCTATCTCATGATTAGTTTTATTAGATTGATCTGTACGTGTTCTTGCATGGCCTTGTAGGGACAGGGGTGTTCGGATCAAAGGTGGACGTGGCGATGATCTTGTCTTTACATCAAACTGATCATCAAGTGATCTTCCCACGAGAAGGCTTCTGTTCGAAAGGAATTGAAGAACAGATGCAAAGAGATGAACACAATGATATTGAAGTCCTACCTCACGTTCTTTGAGGTCCTCCTCAGACCACTCGGTTCTTCTTCGATGATCTCCCTTGTTGCGCTTCAGCGATGGTTTGCTCAGTGAGTTAGGATAGGGCTCTAAATCGTCGGCTCAGGAGTCGAAAGAGAAGTTTGTGGTTTCGGCTAGAGGTTTTGGGTTCTATTTATAATCGGGAAGAGAAGAGTCCTAATCCGATACTATCTCGAATAAGAGTCTTATTCAGATCTTTGTTGGATCCTAACATCTTATCTTTAGTAACATCGTGGAATTTAGATCGGTTTCTGTTGCGTACTGGTATCATTTACGCGTAAAACCCGCTCCAGAACTTGTTACCTCCGTGATGATGAGCTCCGGAAGCTCCACGTGTCCTCTGGGGCCTGGTATCTCCTCGTCCGCAGAGACGAGCTCCGGTTGTGCCGCGTGTCACGAGCGAGACCTCCCCCTTATTTGGAGGTGAGCTCCACGCACGCCACGTGTTGGCGCCGGTCTTCCCTCTCTTCCTTCCTCAGGAACATGCCCCGAGGTCGACACGTGTCTAGCAACGAAAGACCTCCCGGAGATAAGCTCCGGTGGCGACACATGTTCGATAGATCCGGACTTCTCTGAGATGGGCTCCAAGATCGACACGTACCCCGCGCGACTGGTCCTCTGATTTCCGTGAGGACTAGCTCTGAGGATGACACGTGTCTTGCGGAAATGCCTTTGCTTCCTCTGCAGAGGCTAGCTCCGTGGGCAACATGTGTCCCACAGGATCGGACCTCTCCCCTTTGTGGCGACGAGCCCCGAACCTGCCACGTTGCTCTTTTAGCGACGAACCTCTCTTCACTTCGCAGGGACGAGCTCCGATCACGCCACGTGGCCAGCGGCCGCGGTTAGTTGTCTCCGGCGCTCTCGGAGGGCTTTATTGGCTATTCTTTTGATAATTCTCTCTGTTCCTATTTCTCATTAAGATGTCTCCTCTTCATAGAACATGAACATATGCTAACACCCGAGGCAAGGGTGTCACAAATCTACCCCCCTTAAATCGAATCTCGCCCTCGAGATTCATTAGTAGGAAATAGATGGGGGAATTCCACCTTGATATCCTCTTCACGCTCCCATGTGGCCTCAGCTTCGGTGTGATGGCTCCATTGTACCTTGCACCATCGAATCACCTTGTTTCGGGTGACCCTTTCCTTTACGTCCAAGATTCGGACAGGGTGTTCTGTGTATGTCAGGTCTTCTTGAAGTTCAAGCTTTTCCATTGACACTTGTTCCTCCGGTACTCTCAAGCACTTCTTGAGCTGGGATACATGAAACACGTCATGTACGTCGGAGAGGTGGGTTGGGAGCTCTAGTTGGTAGGCTACTTCTCCTCGCTTGTCCAAAATCTTAAATGGGCCGATGTAGCGAGGAGCTAGCATGCATTTGATGTTGAAACGTCGTTGGCCTCGGATAGGTGATACCTTAAGGTATACGAAGTCTCCCATTTCAAAGGTCAACATCCTACGCCTATTGTCCGCATAGCCTTTCTGTCGTGACTGGGCAGCCTTTATGTTCTCCCGTATCGTTTGGACCTGCTTTTCGGCTTCTTGTAGTACTTCGGGTCCAAACACCTGGTTCTCTCCAGTCTCGTTCTAGAACAGTGGCGTTCTACACCGTCTACCATATAAGGCTTCGAAAGGCGACATCTTTAAGCTAGCTTGATAGCTGTTGTTATAGGAGAACTCGGCATACGGTAAACTCCTATCCCAACTACGCCCATGTTTCAAGGCGCAAGCTCTCAACATGTCCTCCAAAATTTGGTTCGTCCTTTCGGTTTGTCCATCTGTTTGTGGGTGGTAGGCGGAGCTAAAATCCAGTCGTGTACCCAGGGTTTTCTGCAGCTTCCTCCAGAATCTAGAGGAAAACTGAGAACCTCGATCTGAGATTATCCTCTTCGGAAATCCGTGTCGGCACACGATCAGCTCCATGTACAACTCTGCCAATTGTGCAACGTTATAACTGGTCTTTACCGGAAGAAATGGGCAATTTTCGTCAATCGGTCCACAATGACCCAGATGGAGTCGTACCCTGACTGAGTACGTGGTAATCCGACGATGAAGTCCATACTGATGTCCTCCTATTTCCATTCGGGTATTCTCAAAAGTTGCAACAATCCAGCGGGTTTTTGATGTTTGGCCTTTACCCGTTGGCATGTGTCGCATACGGCAACGTATTCGGCTATATCCCTCTTCATACCATCCCACCAATAACAAGTTTTTAAGTCCTTGTACATTTTGGTGCTTCCTGGATGTATGGAATAGGGTGAATCATGTGCCTCCTACAATATCATGTCGCGGAGGTGTCTTATGTTTGGCACACAAATCCTTTTTCCTAGCCAAAGCGTACCCTTTTCATCCTCCTTGGAATCCTTCTCTATTCCTTGTCGGATTCTTTCCTTGATCTCCTTGATTTCCTCGTCTGTTGATTGGCCCTCTCTTATTTCTTGATCCAATGGGGAGTGGATCTCCATTATCTCCACGTTATTCAAGAATCCGAGGTGTAACCGTTCGAACTCCTTCCGTATCGGGTGGTAGCTCCCGAACCGTGAGTTGGTGACATGCTCCCTTTCGGCTCAATGCGTCCGCTACTACATTGGCCCTCCCGGGGTGGTAGTTGATTCCCACATCATAATCCTTGATGAGTTCTAACCATCGACGTTGCCTCAAATTCAAGTCCGTTTGTGTAAATATGTACTTGAGGCTTTTATGATCCGTATAGATCTCACATCAATGTCCGAGGATATAATGTCTCCAAATCTTCAATGCATGCACCACTGCTGCTAGCTCCAAGTCGTGCGTAGGATAGTTAAGCTCGTGCTTCTTTAATTGTCGTGAGGCATACGCTACCACTTGTCCTTCCTGCATGAGTACACATCCGAGCCCTTGTCTGGATGCGTCACAATATATGTCAAAGCTCTTGCTTACGTCGGGCAATACCAGAACTGGTGCTGTGGTTAGCCTTTTTTTGAGTTCCTCAAAACTTTCTTGGCAGGCTTGGGTCCATTGAAAGACTTTTCCCTTCATTAGCAACTCCGTTATAGGTTTTGCTATCTTAGAGAAGTCTTTAATGAAGCGCCGATAGTATCCTGCCACCCCAAGGAAACTCTGAATATCCCTCACGCTCTTTGGTTGGTCCCACTTCAGAACATCTCTCACCTTTCCCGGATCAACCGATACCCCTTCCTTGGAGATAATATGGCCTAGGAAAGATATTTCCTTTAGCCAAAATTGACACTTGTTGAGCTTGGCATACAATTGATGCTCACGCAACTTCTGCAGGGTCAATCTCAGATGTTCTTCATGCTCCTCCTCACTTTTTGAATACACCATAATGTCATCGATGAAAACCACGACGAACATGTCCAAGTACTCCATGAAAACCTTGTTCATAAGGTACATGAAGTATGCGGGTGCATTCGTCAATCCAAAAGACATAACGGTATATTCATATGAACCATATCGTGTCCGAAAGGCTGTCTTAGGTATATCAGAGGGCTTAATCTTCAGCTATAAGTATCCTGACCGAAGATCAATCTTGGAGAATACTCGGTCTCCTTTCATTTGATCGAACAGGTCCTCTATACGGGGCAGAGAGTATTTATTCTTGATTGTCACCTCATTGAGAGACCTGTAGTCCACGCACATTCTTTGGGTTCCATCCTTCTTGTCCACGAAGAGTACCGGAGCTCCCCATGGTGACGAGCTTGGACGGATAAAACCCTTCTCCAACTGTTCTTGAATTTGCTTCTTGAGTTCAACTAGCTCGTTGACGGGCATCCTATATGGTCTTTTAGCTATAGGTGCAGTTCCGGGTACCAAATCTATGGCAAACTCGATGTCCCGATCAGGTGGCATTCCTGGAAGCTCCTTCGGGAACACGTCCGAAAATTCCTGAACCACTGGAATGTTGTCCAATGTTGTTCCTTCGACATGGTTCAAATTTGCCCGTTCGGTTGTTTGCTGGGCTGACTCAACCTCGACACGAATACCGTGTTCGTTTGTCAACTGCACGATCCTTTCAGCACATTGGATTACTCCATTGTGCTTGCTTAACCAATCCATTCCGAGTATGATGTCAATCCCGTGGGAGTCCAAGACAATAAGGTTGGCAAGGAAGTCTACCCCCCTTATTTTAAGGCTTACTCTAGGACATACTATATTACTCCTCATTTCTCCTCCGGGAGAATTAACTAACATAGCACATTCTAAGTGGGATACGGGTAGATGATGTTTGGCAACATATTTGGATGATATGAAGGAATGCGATGCTCCGGAATCAAATAAAATGGTGGCTGGGTTGGAGTTGGCAAGGAACATACCAATTGCGACGTCCTCAGCCTGTTGTGCTTCCTCAGCAGTGACATGGTTTACGTGGCCACGAGCATAGTTCTGCGGTCCACGTTTCCCTTGGTTGTCCCCTCCGTTTGGTTGCTGGTGCTGCTTGGGCATGTTACCTTGCTGTCCAGGGCCTCTCCTCGGGCACTGGTTAGCGAAGTGGCCTACTTCCCCGCATGCAAAGCATGCCTGTTGCCTATGGCAGCAGGTACGTTGGGGCGGGGGTTTTGAACAGGAGTACCATTGTTAGGTCGGGGCGCAGGAGGCATGGGCACACGAGGTGCCGGTGCAATGAATTGTTGCTGTGGTGGCTGACCAGGGCGGTACGCAGGAGTGGCCGATCCATACTGCGGTGCAGGGGGCATGTACCTAGGTCGTACGTTGCTCCCTTGGGGCTGGTATGGCATCTTCCTCTTGCACTCTCGCTCGATCTCTCGGATCTTGTTTTCAACCACAATAGCCTTGTCAACTAGCTTCTGGAAGCTTACGTAGTCATTGTTGAGGAGCTGAACCTGGATCTCATTGTTCAACCCTCTCATGAACAGGTACTGCTTCCTCTGGTCTGAGTTGACATCTTCGGGGGCGTACCGGGACAGTTGTATGAACTTGTTGAGATACTCGTTCACACTGTTCTGTCCTTGGCGGAGACCTTCAAACTCCTGCCTCTTTAGCATCATTACACCAGCAGGGATGTAGTGAGAGCGGAAACTTTCCTTGAACTCAGTCCAAGTGATTGTCTCCGGGTAGGCATGGGCGTTGCTCAAGGCATCCCACCAGTCAGCAGCGGCTCCCGTAAGTTGGTGCGATGCGAAGAGAACCTTCTCTCGGTCGTTGCAGTGAACAATGGCGAGCTTCTTCTCCATGGATTTCAACCAATCATCGGCCTCCATTGGATCGCTTGCTTGAGCAAAGGTGGGTGGTCGAGTCCTCATGAACTCTCCCAACCTGTTATGAGCCGGCGGTGTTGGTGGTGGTGATACCGGAACGGGGTTTTGGTTGGCCTGCAACTGACCCAAAGTTTGGATCATGGTTTGCATAAGCTGGTTTTGCATGGCCATCAACCTTTCCAGATGGTTTTCACCAGCTCCGGGGTTAGCAGGAACTTCCTCGTGGTCATCCTCCTGGACGTTCCTTCGGCTGGCGTTTCCTCTCACCATCTGTGAGAGAGAACGAAATAGAAGGGAAGGTTAGAAGTTTAGGTAGGTCCCTTCAAGTATATGCATCAAGGTGAGTTGGACTATATATATTAGCCCTTATGAGGATGTGATCAAGTGCCGAAGCATTTCACACCTCTTTCTTCTTACGTATGGACAACGTTTTTGAGACGTCCCACAACTCACAATAAGCACACAACCACAAATAATCATCACCAGGGCCCACACAACTCCTATCCAAGGATGGTTTCCTATGTCAAGTTGGGTTTTAAAGGCCAATCTAAGCAATTCACCTTAAGACGCTTGCGACTCCTACTTAGGGGTGTAACTCGCTTGTCACCCTGTGGCTCTAATATCAATCTAAGGTTTCTATCTAGGCGTGTAACCTACTGTCAACCTGTGGCTCTGATACCAATCTGTGACGCCCTCAATTCTGTGGAAAACCACAGAACCAAGAACTAATGCATATGTGTGCCCAGGATGTTCATCACACATATACATATATTTCACAAACTGAATTCAGAATATATATATAACCACGAATAACAGAGTTTATTACAACGTCTCATGAGTCTTGGACTCATGCTTACAGCGGAAGTCTTATTTTAATGCGGAAGCAAAAACTAATGCGGAAGCAAAACTAAGCAGAAGTGGCTCCATCTCTACTCCTTCCACAGGCAAGGTTGAGAACAGATCACACGCCATAATGCTCCACTTGATCTTCATAGTAGCCTTCTCTTGCTGTTGATGATGAAATAATAATGCAAGTTTGAGTACAATGATGTACTCAGCAAGTGCTGGAAAACACATGATATGCAGCTCATAAACAAGGTAGGTATAAAAGGCTTATTTGCGGAAAAGCAGATTTGTAAAACCATGATAAAACAGCAACTTAACTTTACATGTAATCCCAACATGTATTAAATTACCAACATACCTCCATCACTTCCCATGTTCCATCCGAACATTAACCAATCCTTTATTCATACTCACGAATACCTCCTCGTATTCGCTACCATCTCACCTCGTAAAACAACCTCGTCTCACACCGAGACCAATCTCATGTCATGTTCCAACAGTCATGCAACCATCTCATCACCCAGACTCCACAGTTCCAACAACCAAACCATAACCAAATCAAAATCCATAACCAAATCCATAACCAAAAACCTTCCCTATAACCATCCCAACTAATCATGGCAGTTTAGCCAGGTGCTCGTGACCGTAAGCTCGGCTATCATGATAGTTTTTAGACTCTGTAGAGTGTGCACCTCTTTACGCACAAGTTTGTGATTTCTTCACCCGTCGGTGACTGCAGAACCTCCATTATACCAGTACACATCCGTCGGTGTATGGTCAAGAGATCACAAAATAGCCTTTACAAAGGGGTTACTAGATGTATGGACTCACTAAGGTTTCACCGGCAGGCTAGAATCTCCAATTCTCCCACCCACGGGCCCCCTCTTGTGCCATGCAGTTCCCAGGGCAGTCCTCACTCGACTCGCATTCCCCGCGCCTTCCACAGTCCATAACACTCTAGCAACTTACCTAATTACTTAGCTAAGCCGCACCCATACTTGGCTTTGTGGTGGCACTGTTATCCTGGCATGTGCATGCATGAACCGGTCCTTAGATCTACGGCAAGTAAAACCACCATCTCATGCTACCTCATTCACAAACCCAGTCTTGCCTAGATCTCCCTCCGATCCATGTTCATCATCAGTTTCTCATTATCATTACGAGTGCAGTTAGCTAGACACATCTATCTCGCTTCCCAATCCCATAGACTCAGCGAAGCATAAAGCAAAAACCATACCCGACTCATAAACTTCCCAGGCGACAAGGGTGGTTTCACCAATACTAGTAAACTCCTATAAAAAGGGTTTCCCATCATGTTTGACTCATCACACACCTTTTTGCAAAACAAAATAGTTTTATCCAAACATAGGATCAATATGGTCAAGGGGCACTTGCCTTGTTCTTGCGGTTCCGGT
Organism: Neostapfia colusana; assembly: GCA_030760725.1. Lineage (NCBI taxonomy): Eukaryota > Viridiplantae > Streptophyta > Magnoliopsida > Poales > Poaceae > Neostapfia > Neostapfia colusana. Next base: position 42,357 of record JASWHV010000398.1, read on the forward strand.
TGTTCTTGGATCTCAAAACCTGGTTGCTGCAGTTCGTCGTAGACAACTCCCTGAGCTTGTCCTGCTAGGTAGGATCACGTGCATACAGGATTCACAGCAATCAATATTTATGCACAAACCTTAAACTAGATGTAATGATGCATATGCATGCTATCTCATGATTAGTTTTATTAGATTGATCTGTACGTGTTCTTGCATGGCCTTGTAGGGACAGGGGTGTTCGGATCAAAGGTGGACGTGGCGATGATCTTGTCTTTAGATCAAACTGATCATCAAGTGATCTGCCCACGAGAAGGCTTCTGTTCGAAAGAAATTGAAGAACAGATGCAAAGAGATGAACACAATGATATTGAAGTCCTACCTCACGTTTTTCGAGGTCCTCCTCAGACCGCTCGGTTCTTCTTCGATGATCTCCCTTGTTGCGCTTCAGCGATGGTTTGCTCGGCGAGTTAGGGCTAGGGCTCTAAGTCGTCGGCTCAGGAGTCGAAAGAGAAGTTTGTGGTTTCGGCCAGAGGTTTTGGGTTCTATTTATAATCGGGAAGAGAAGAGTCCTAATCTGATAGTATCTCGAATAAGAGTCTTATTCAGATCTTTGTTGGATCCTAACATCTTATCTTTAGTAACATCGTGGAATTTAGATCGGTTTCTGTTGCGTACCGGTATCATTTACGTGTAAAACCCGCTCCAGAACTTGTTACCTCCGTGATGATGAGCTCCGGAAGCTCCACGTGTCCTCCGGGGCCTGGTATTTCCTCGTCCGGAGAGACGAGCTCCGGTTGTGCCGCGTGTCACGAGTGAGACCTCCCCCTTATTTGGAGGTGAGCTCCGCGCACGCCACGTGTTGGCGTCGGTCTTCCCTCTCTTCCTTCCTCAGGAACATGCCCCGAGGTCGACACGTGTCTAGCAACGAAAGACCTCCCGGAGATAAGCTCCGGTGGCGACACGTGTTCGATAGATCCAGACTTCTCTGAGATGGGCTCCGAGATCGACACGTCCTTCGCGCGACTGGTCCTCTGATTTCCGTGAGGACTAGCTCCGAGGATGACACATGTCTTGCGGAAATGCCTTTGCTTCCTCTGCAGAGGCTAGCTCCGTCGGCAACACGTGTCCCACAGGATCGGACCTCTCCCCGTTGTGGCGATGAGCCCCGAACCTGCCACGTAGCTCTTTTAGCGACGGACCTCTATTCACTTTGCAGGGACGAGCTCCGATCATGCCACGTGGCCAGCGGCCGCGGTTAGTTGTCTTCGGCGCTTTCGGAGGGCTTTATTGGCTATTCTTTTGATAATTCTCTCTGTTCCTATTTCTCATTAAGATGTTTCCTCTTCATAGAACATGAACGTATGCTGACACCCGAGGCGAGGGTGTCACAATTTGTCAACCCAAAAGACATGACGGTATATTCATACGAACCATACCGTGTTCGAAAGGCTGTCTTGGGTATATCGGAGGGCTTAATCTTCAGCTGGAAGTATCCCGACCGAAGATCAATCTTGGAGAACACTCGGGCTCCTTTCATTTGGTCGAATAGGTCCTCTATACGAGGCAGAGGGTACCTGTTCTTGATCGTTACCTCATTGAGAGAACTATAGTCCACGCACATCCTTTGGGTTCCATCCTTCTTGTCTACGAATAGCACAGGAGCTCTCCATGGTGACGAGCTTGGACGTATAAAATCCTTCTCCAACTGCTCTTGAATTTGCTTCTTGAGTTCTACTAGTTCATTGACGGGCATCCTATAGGGTCTCTTGGCTATGGGTGCAGTTCCGGGTACCAAATCAATGGCAAACTCAATGTCCCGGTCAGGTGGTATACCTGGAAGCTCTTTTGGGAACACGTCCGAAAACTCCTGAACCACCGGAATGCTGTCCAATGCTGGTCCTTCAACGTGGTTCAGATTTGCCATTTTAGTGGTTTGTTGGGCTGACTCAAACTCGACACGAATACCGTGCTTGTTTGTCAACCGCAAGCTCCTTTCAGTACATTGGGTTACTCCATTCTGCTTGCTTAGCCAATCCATTCCGAGTATGATGCCAATCCCTTGGGAGTCCAAGACAATAAGGTTGGCAAGAAAGTCTACCCCCCTTATTTTAAGGCTTACCTTCGGACATACTATATTAGTCCTCATTTCTCCTCCGGGAGAATTTACTAACGTAGCACATTCTATGTGGGATACGGGTAGATGATGTTTGGCAACATATTTGGATGATATGAAGGAATGTGATGCTCCAGAATCAAATAAGATGGTGGCTGGGTTGGAGTTGGCAAGGAACATACCAATTACGACGTCCGCAGCCTGTTGTGCTTCCTCAGCAGAGACATGGTTCACGTTGCCGCGAGCATAGTTCTGCTGTCCCCGATTTTCTTGATTGTCCCCTCCGTTCGGTCGTGGGTTCTGTTTAGGCACGTTGCCTTGCTGTCCAGGACCTCTCCTCGGGCACTGGTTCGCGAAGTGTCCTATCTCCCCGCATGCAAAGCATGCCCTGTTGCCTACGGCAGCAGGTACGTTAGGGCGGGGGTTTTGAACAGGAGCGCCATTGTTAGGTCGAGGCGCAGGAGGCATGGGCACGCGAGGTGCTGGTGCAACGAATTGTTGCTGTGGTGGCTAAGCAGGGCGGTATGCAGGAGTGGTGATCCATACTGCGGTGCAGGGGGCATGTACCGAGGTCGTACGTTGCTCCCTTGAGGCTGGTATGGCATCTTCCTCTTTCACTCTCGCTCGATCTCTCGGATCTTGTTTTCAACCACTATGGCCTTGTCAACCAGCTTCTGGAAGCTTACGTAGTCATTGGTGAGGAGCTGAACCTGGATCTCATTGTTCAACCCTCTCATGAACAGGTACTGCTTCCTCTGGTCTGAGTTGACATCCTTGGGGGCATACCGGGACAGTTGCGTGAACTTGTTGAGGTACTCATTCACACTTTTCTGTCCTTGGTGGAGACCTTCGAACTCCTGCCTTTTGAGCATCATTACGCCAGCAGAGATGTAATGAGATCGGAAACTTTCCTTGAACTCAGTCCAAGTGAGTGTCTTCGGTTCGGCATGGGTGTTGCATAGGGCATCCCACCAGTTAGCGGCAGCTCCCATAAGTTGGTGCGACGCAAAGAGAACCTTCTCTCGGTCATTGCACTGAACTATGGCAAGCTTCTTCTCCATGGATTTCAACCAATCATCGGCCTCCATGGGATCACTAGCTTGAGCAAAGGTGGGTGGTCGAGTCCTCATGAACTCTCCCAGTCTGTTTTGAGCTGGCGGTGGTGCCGAAACGGGGTTGTGGTTGGCCTGCAACTGACCCAAAGTTTGGATCATGGTTTGCATAAGCTGGTTTTGCATGGCTATCAACCTTTCCCGGTTGTTCTTGCCATCTTCGAGGTTAACAGGAACTTCCTCGTGATCATCCTCTTGGTTGTCACGGATGTTCCTTCGGCCGGCATTTCCTCTCACCATCTTGAGAGAAATCAAAATGGAATAGAATGTTAGGAGGTTAGGTAGGTCCCTTCAACTATATGCATCAAGGTGAGTTGGACTATATATATATTAGCCCATATGAGGATGTGAACAAGTGCCGAAACATCTCACACCTCTTTCTACTTACGTGTGGATATGGACAACGTTTGGAAACGTCCCACAACTCACACTAAGCACACAATCAAAACAATCATTGCAAGGGCTCATACAACTCCTATTCAAGGCTGGTTTCCTATGCCAAGGTGGGTTTAAAGCCAATCTAAGCGTCTTAGGGTGCTTCCTTGGGTCAGCGTGGCTTAACTACCAATCTGTGTCCAATCTGTGACTCCTATTTAAGGGTGTAACCTACTGTTAACTCGTGGCTCTAATGCCAATCTAAGGTTTCTATCTAGGCGTGTAACCTACTGTCAACCCGTGGCTCTGATACCAATCTGTGACGCCCTCAATTCTGTGGAAAACCACGGAACCGAGAACTAATGCATATGTGTGCCCAGGATGTTCATCACACATACACATATATTCCACAAACTGAATTCAGAATATATATCACCACGAATAACAGAGTTTATTACAATATCTCATGAGTCTTGGACTCATGTTCACAGCGGAAGTCTTATTTCTATGCAGCTGAAGTCTTTATTCTAACGCGGAAGCAAATCTAAGCAGAAGTGGCTCCATCTCTATTCCTCCACAGGCAAGGTTGAGAACAGATCACACGCCCTAATGCTCCACTTGGTCTTCATAGTAGTCTTCTCCTGCTGCTGATGAGGAGATAATAATGCAAGTTTGAGTACAATGATGTACTCAGCAAGTGCGGGAAAACATGATATGTAGCTCACAACAAGGTAGGTATAAAAAGGCTCATTTGGAGAAAAGCAGATTTATAAAACCATGATAAAACAGCAACTTAACTTTAGATGAATGTAATCCCAGCATGTATTTAATTACCGACATACCTCCATCACTTTCCGTGTTCCATCCGAACATTAATCCACATTATCCTTACTCACGAATACCTCCTCGTATCCGCTACCATCTCACTAGTACCTTCTCGTATTCGCTACCATCTCATCTCATAACAACTTCGTCTCACAGCGAGACCAATCTCGTTGTCATGACTCAACAGTCATGCAACCAACTTTTCATCCGGACTCATCAGTCCCAAAACCAAACCATAACCAAAAACAATAACTATAACCAAGAACCATCCCAATAACCATCCCAACTAATCATGGCAGTTTAGCCAGGCGCTCGTGACCGTAAGCTCGGCTATCATGATAGTTTTAAGACTGCAGAATTTGCACCTCTTTACCCACAAGTTTGTGATTTCGTCACCCGTCGGCGACTGCAGAACCTCCATTATACCAGTACACAACCGTCAGTGTATGGTCAAGAGATCAAAAAATAGCCTTTACAAAGGGGCTACTAGATGTATGGACTCACTAAGGTTTCACTAACAGGCTAGAATCTCCAATTCTCCCACCCACAGGCCCCCTCTTGTGCCATGCAGTTCCCAGGGCAGTCCTCACTCGACTCCCATTTCCCGCGCCTTCCACAATCCATAACACTCTAGCAACTTACCTAATTACTCAGCTAAGCCGCACCCATACTTGGCCTTGTGGTGGCACTGTTATCCTGGCATGTGCATGCATGAACCGGTTCTTAAATCTACGGCAAGTAAACCACATCTCATGCTACCTCATTCACAAACCCAGTCTTGCCTAGATCTCCCTCCGATCCATGTCCATTAACATCATCAATTTCTTATTGTCATTATGAGTGCAGTTAGCTAGACACATCTAATTCGCTTCCCAATCCCATAGACTCAGTGAAGCATAAAGCAAAAACCATACTCGACTCATAAACTTCCCAGGCGATAATGGTGGTTTAACCAAAGCTAGTAAACTCCTATAAAAGGGTTTCCCATCATGTTTGACTCAGTACACACACCTTTTCGCAAAACAAAACAGTTTTACCCAAAACATAGTATCAATATGGTCAAGGAGCACTTGCCATGTTCTTGCGGTTCCGGTTGTTCTTGGATCTCAAAACCTTGTTTCTGCAGTTCGTCATAGACAGCTCCCTGAGCTTGTCCTGCTAGGTAGGATCACGTGCATACGAGATTCACAGCAATCAATATCATGCACAAACCTTAAACTAGATGCGATGATGCATATGCATGCTATCCTATGATTAGTTTTATTAGATTGGTTTGTACGTGTTCTTTGCATGGCTTGTATAGACAGAGGTGTTCGGATCAAAGGTGGACGTGGCGATGATCTTGTCTTTTAAATCAACCTGATCATCAAGTGATCTGTCCACGAGAAGGCTTCTGTTCGAAAGGAATCAAAGAACAGATAGAAAACACAACGATGTCGTAAGGTGGTATTGGAGACCTACCTTACGTTCTTCTCGGTCTCGAGGTCCTCCTCAGATCGTTGGGCTTCCACCGGCGATCTTCCTTGCTGCACTCCGGCGATGGTCTACTCGGCGGGTTGGGACTTAGGGCTCTAAGTCGTCGGCTCAGAAATTGGAAAAGAAGTTTGTGGTTTCGGCCAGAGGTTCTGGGTTCTATTTATAATCGGGAAGAGAAGAGTCCTAATCTGATTATATCCCGAATAAGAGTCCTATTCAAATCGTTGTTGGATCCTAACGTCTTATCTTTAGTAACATCGTGGAATTCAGGTCGGTTTTCCTTTACGTACCGGTATTCTCACGCGTAAAAACCGCTCCAGAACTCGTTACCTCTGCGGTGATGAGCTCCGGAAGCTCCACGTGTCCATCGGACCTGGTCTCTCCTTTTCTGCAGAGACGAGCTCCGGTGGTGCCGCGTGTCAAGCGAGCAAGACTTCCCTCTTCTTCGGAAGTGAGCTCCGCGCACACCATGTGTTAGTGTCGGACCTTTCCTCTCTTCTTTCCTCAGAGAAGAGCTCCAAGGTTAACACGTGTCCAACAGTGACGGACCTCGCGGAGATAAGCTCCGGTGGCGACACGTATCCGATAGAACCGGACCTCTCGGAGGTGAGCTCCGAGATCGAAACGTATCCCGCGCCGCTGATCCTCTGATTTCCGTGGTGACTAGCTCCGAAGGTGACATTTATCCCGCGAAAATGCCTTTGCTTCTTCCGCAGAGGCTAGCTCCGAGAGCAACACATGTCCACAGGGTCGGACCTCTCCCCTTTTGTGGAGATGAGCCCCGAACCTGCCACATAGCCATTTTAGCGACGGACCTCTCCCCACCTTGCAGGGACTAGCTCCGAACACGCCACGTGGCTAGTGGGCCGCAGAAATTGTCTTCGGCGCTCTCTAAGAGCTGGATTCGGCTCTTATTGGCTATCCTTTTGATATTTTTCTCTGTTCCTACTTTTCTTAAAATGTTTTCTCTTCATAAAACATGAATATATGCAGAAACCAGAGATGAGGGTGTCACAGTTGCTGTGGTGGCTGACCAGGGCGGTATGCAGGAGTGGTTGACCTATACTGTGGTGAGGCTGGGGGCATGTACCGAGGTCGTATGTTGCTCCCTTCGGGCTGGCATTGCATCTTCCTTTTGCCTTCTCGCTCGATATCTTTGATCTTGCTTTCGACCACTATAGCCTTGTCAACCAGCTTCTGGAAGCTCACGTAGTCATTGTTGAGGAGCTGAACCTGGATCTCATTGTTCAACCCTCTCATGAACAGGTACTGCTTCCTCTGGTCTGAGTTGACATCCTCGGGGGCATACCGGGACAGTTGTGTGAACTTATTGAGGTACTCATTCACACTTCTCTGTCCTTGGCGGAGACCTTCAAATTCCTGTCTCTTGAGCATCATTACACCAGCAGGGATGTAATGAGAGCGGAAACTCTCATTGAACTCAGTCCAAGTGATTGTCACCGGGTCGACATGGGCGTTGTGCAGGGCATCCCACCAGTCAGCGGCAGCTCCCATAAGTTGGTGCGACGCAAAGAGAACCTTTTCTCGGTCATTGCACTGAACAATGGAAAGCTTTTTCTCCATGGATTTCAACCAGTCATCGGCCTCCATTGGATCACTAGCTTGAGCAAAGGTGGGTGGTCGAGTCCTCATGAACTTTCCCAGTCTGTTGTTAGCCGGCGGTGATGGTGGTGGTGGTGCCGGAACGGGGTTGTTGTTGGCCTGCAACTGACCCAAAGTTCGGATCATGGTTTGCATAAGCTGGTTTTGCATGGCCATAAACCTTTCCGGGTTGTTCTCGCCAGCTCCGGGGTTAACAGGAACTTTCTCATGACCATCCTCTTGGTTGTCACGGACGTTCCTTTGGCCGGCGTTTCCTCTCACCATCTGTGAGAGAGATCGAAATAGAATAGAATGTTAGAAGGTTAGGTAGATTCCCTCAACTATATGCATCAAGGTGAGTTGGACTGTATATATATACTAGCCCATATGAGGATGTAAACAAGTGCCGAAACACCTCACACCTCTTTCTACTTTCATGTGGATATGGACAACGTTTGGGGACGTCCCACAACTCACACTAACACACAATCACAAACAATCATTGCAAGGGCTCATACAACTCCTATTCAAGGATGGCTTCCTATGTCAAGGTAGTTTCAAGGCCAATCTAAGCGTCCTAGGGTGCTTCCTGTGGTCAGCATGGCTTAGCTCCCAATCTGTGTCCAATACCAATCTGTGACTCCTATTTAGGGGTGTAACCTACTGTTAACCTGTGGCTCTAATATCAATCTGAGATTTTTATCTAGGCGTGTAACCTACAATCAACCCGTGGCTCTGATACCAATCTGTGACGCCCTCAATTCTGTGGAAAAACCACAGAACCGAGAACTAATGCATATGTGTGCCCAGGATGTTCATCACACATACACATACATTCCACAAACTGAATTCAGATTATATAATACCACGAATAACAGAGTTTATTACAATATCTCATGAGTCTTGGACTCATGCTCACAGCGGAAGTCTTTATTTCTATGCAGCGGAAGTCTTTATTCTAGTGCGGAAGAATTTTAACTAATGCGGAAGCAAATCTAAGCAGAAGTGGCTCCATCTCTACTCCCTCCACAGGCAAGGTTGAGAATAAATCACACGCCTTAATGCTCCACTTGGTCTTCATAGTAGTCTTCTCTTGCTGCTGATGACGAATAATAATGCAAGTTTGAGTACAATGATGTACTCAGCAAGTGCGGGAAACACATGATATGTAGCTCATAACAAGGTAGGTATAAAAGGGCTCATTTGCAGAAAAGCAGATTTATAAAACCATAATAAAATAACAACTTAACCTTAGATGAATGTAATCCCAGCATGTATCAACATACCTCCATCATTTTCCATGCTCCACCTGAACATTAACCAACTTCATTCTTACTCACGAATACCTCCTCGTATTCTCTACCATCTCACGAATACCTTCTCATATTCGCTACCATCTTATCTCATAAACAGCTTCGTCTCACACCGAGACCAATCTCGTTGCCATGAATTAACAGTCATGCAACCATCTTATCATCCGGACTCAACAGTCCCAAAACCAAACCATAACCATAACCAATAACCATAACCAAGAACCATCCCAATAACCATCCCAACTAATCATGGCAGTTGGCCAGGTGCTCGTGACCGTAAGCTCGGCTATCATGATAGTTTTAGACTCTGCAGAGTTTGTACCTCTTTATCCACAAGTTTGTGATTTCGTCACCCATCGGCGACTGCAGAACCTCCATTATACCAGTACACAACCATCGCCGCATGGTCAAGAGATCACAAAATAGCCTTTACAAAGGGGCTACTTGATGTATGGACTCACTAAGGTTTCACCGGCAGGCTAGAATCTCCAATTCTCCCACCCACGGGCCCCCTCTCGTGCCATGCAGTTCCCAGGGCAGTCCTCACTCGACTCCCATTCCCCGCGCCTTCTACAGTCCATAACACTCTAGAAACTTACCTAATTACTCAGCTAAGCCGCACCCATACTTGGCCTTGTGGTGGCACTGTTATCCTGGCATGTGCATGCATGAACCGGTCCTTAGATCTATGTCAAGTAAACCACCATCTCGTGCTACCTCATTCACAAACCAAGTCTTTCCTAGATCTCCCTCCGATCCATGTTCATTAACAACATCAGTTTCTCATTATCGTTATGAGTGCAGTTAGCTAGACACATCTATCTCGCTTCCCAATCCCATGGACTCAGCGAAGAATAAAACAAAAACCATACCCGACTCATGAACTTCCCTGGCGACAAGGGTGGTTTAACCAAAACTAGTAAACTCCTATAAAAGGGTTTCCCATCATGTTTGACTCAGCACACACACCTTTTCGCAAAACAAAACAGTTTTTCCCCAAAACATAGGATCAATATGGTCAAGGAGCACTTGCCTTGTTCTTGCGGTTCCGGTTGTTCTTGGATCTCAAAACCCTGTTGCTGCAGCTCGTCGTAGACAGCTCCCTGAGCTTGTCCTGCTATGTAGGATCACGTGCATACAAGATTCATAGAAATCAATATCATGCACAACCTTAAACTAGATGCGATGATTCATATGCATGCTATCCTACGATTAGTTTTGTTAGATTGGTTTGCACGTGTTCTTGCATGGCTTGCATGGACAGAGGTGTTCGGATCAAATGTGGACCTGGCGATGATCTTGTCTTTAGATCAACCTGATCATCAAGTGATCTGTCCACGAGAAGGCTTCTGTTCGAAAGGAATCAAAGAACAGATGCAAAGAAAACACAACGATGTCGTAAGGTGGTATCGGAGACCTACCTTACGTTCTTCTCGGTCTCGAGGTCCTCCTCAGATCGTTGGGCTTTCCTCCGGCGGTCTGCCTTGCCGTGCTTCGGCGATGGTTTACTCGGCGGGTTGGGACTAGGGATCTAAGTCGTCGGCTCAGGAGTTGGAAAAGAAGTTTGTGGTTTCGGCCAGAGGTTCTGGGTTCTATTTATAATCGGGAAGAGAAGAGTCCTAATCTGATTTTATCCCGAATAAGAGTCCTGTTCAAATTTGTTGTCGAATCCTACAACTTATCTTTAGTTGATTTGGTGCGGTATCATTGTGGAATTCAGGTCGGTTTCTGTTCCGGTATTTCTACGCGTACAGAATCCAAAAAAAAACCGTTCCTAGAACTCGTTACCTCCTCGGTGATGAGCTCTAGAAGCTCCACGTGTCTATCAGGGCCTGGTCTCTCCTTTTCCACAAAGAGGAGCTCCGGTGGTGCCGCGCGTCAAGTGAGCAAGACCTCCCTCTCCTTCGGAGGTGAGCTCCGCGTGCGCCATGTATCCTAGCGGTCGGGACCTCCTCTCTTATTTTGAGGTGGCTCCGCACATGCCACGTGTCAGTGCCGGACCTTTCCTCTCCCCGGAGGTAGCTCCAGCACCAGACTTCCCTTCCTCTTAGAGACGAGCTCCGAGGTTAACACGTGCCCAACAGTGATGGATTTCCCGAAGATAAGCTATGGTGGCGACATGTGTTCGATAGAACTGGACCTCTCGGAGGTGAGCTCCGAGATCGACACGTATCCCGTGCGACTGGTCCTCTGATTTCCGTGGTGACTAGCTCCGAAGGTGACATGTGTCCTGCGGAAAATGCCTTTGCTTCTTCCGCAGAGGCTAGCTCAGGGCAACACGTGTCCCACAGGGTCGGACCTCTCCCCTTTTGTGTTGATGAGCCCCGAGCCTGCCACGTAGCCAGCTTAGCGGCGGACCTCTCCCCCCTTCGCACGGATGAGCTCCGAACACGCCACGTGGCCAGCGGCCTCGATAAGTTGTCTTCGGCGCTATCGGTGAACTAGATTCGGCTCTTATTGGATATCCCTTTGATATTTTTCACTGTTCCTATTTTTTCTTAAAATGTTTTCTCTTCATAAAACATGAATATATGCTGACATCAGGAATGTGGGTGTCACACCTACGACCAAGAGCAGCAACGCAAGCTCCGGTTTGCATTAACCTTTTTACAAATATTTATTGTTTTGAGCACTTACTTGAGTATCATTATTTCTTGCACTGGAGTCTTGTTTGAAAACCCAATTGCATAGCCAAAAAAACCATGGGTTGGGATTAGGATTGAAAACCCCATTAGCTAATGCAATGCTAAGATAGTGTAGGATTCGGTACAAGTTGAGTAGTTGGAACTAATCGCGAGCATAGGCTAGAGGCACTCGACTCGGGTAGAGATAGCACATGATACACATGGCAAGAAAAAGGAGACCGAGCGGAGAGTAAGGGCAGCAGGACTTTGGGGCCTGTGTGCTATAGCTCCGCTTGTGTCGATTGAGGACTGAGCCGTGTGCGGGCCTGTTGAACAAGCTAGAACAGTACCGAAGACCTACCGGCTATATGGGAACCGGGAAACCGATGTAACTCAGGTAGCTGGGTATTAAGGCATTGCCCATCGTTCAGAGGGTAGGTTGAGAGCTTGAGGTGTAAATCGGCTGGCGGCACTGAGATGCACGTGCAGAGACCTCTTGCTCGGGACGATGGGACCAGTTCGATATTTGGCTAACGGGTGAAAGGTGGTTGCGTACGACGTCCGTGATGGTTGCTGTAGGCAACATCGAGTACAGGCGTACGTGATGGGTTATTCGGGTAACCCTGCAGGTGTAAATCGATTATAATTGCCGTCCCTCGCGGTCAGTGAGTACCACTTGTTCACTGTACCGTGACGTAGAAAGAACATGCTAGTTACATGTTAAAATGTTGCTGATTGAAAGATGGACTTTGATTGTTAATGATTTGTTGTAGTTTAGAGCTAACTAAAGTTCTTTTCAACTTTGGGCAAAGTACATGAGAGAAATGCGTTTCTTGTTTGATTGCGGCTCTCTCATGTGCCTTACCGTAAGGTTCTCCACAACATGCTGCTAAAATTTGAAAGTAAGGTTCCACTAATTAGGCGAGTCCTTTGCAACTTATTTTACCTCACGTACCTATTATCCCTCATGTAGAAGTTTTATGTTTAGGAGAGACGGGTCAGTCTTGCTGAGCCTTCGTGCTCACGGCTTGTGTTTGAAGCTTTTGCAGGGTTCTATGAGGAAGGGACTCCCGAGGAGGAGATGGAACCCCAGGAGGGGAACCCCGTCGAGTGGGAGTCGTTCACGCCGCCGTGTTAGTGTGCGTGTGTGCTAGCGAGGACACGTTCACGGGCTGAACGTGAACTTGATGCGTAGTCTACGCCCGTGAGTGTAGACTGAACACATTTTGTTGTACAAATGTTCATAAACCTCTTTATGTAATAAAACTTTGCTTCCGCTTTGTACCTTTGATGTGTGTTATCTGGTGCTGTGCAACGCAGCACCCCTCAGCGTGATCCTAGCTCGACAAGACCTTGGGGTCGTGTCAGCGCTGGTAACAGAGCTCGCTTGAGGTTTAACGCACTAAAAAGGTCATCTTTCTCAAAAATCCAGTGAGGAACGAGTTAGTAGCCATATATGGATGTTATTAGTGTATAGAAAGTGGCATACTAACCTATTTGATTATGTCAGAAAATCGTGCATCTCGGGACATTTATGTCTTGGGGGTGCACGTAAGCACTGCCCACCAGTGTGCACAAACTGAAGGGTGGAGCCCCACGGGTGGCAGGTAACCCGAACCGCTTTGATATACTCTACGACTCTTCATGTCGTTTGTGGTATTCGAGCAACGTCTGTCCCTGGTGTGCGTGGTGCAATTTGGGAGACCCCGTCACGTGGTCAGTAACGTGAACACGTAGCTCAAGGCGTGTTTGGCTTGAGAACATCCGGGCGAGTGATGACGGCCGGGTGTACAAACTGTATGGATAACGGGCTCGGTGTGCAGCCGAGTCTGACGATTGTTTGAGTTTTCTACAGGTAGTCTAACCATGAAACGGTAGACGTGTAGTATCCGTGTGCGAGTGATGTTTAGTGCCACTGAACTAACGAAGCCGGCTAAGTCCGGTATAGGGTTTTTCTTTGTGAGGACGTAGTACCGATATGCTCTGGTGACGCATCGACGTCACACTCCACTAAATGAACAACTTCATTGTAAAACTTGAAAGTTTTAATCCGAAGCACTAAAACTTGATATAACTCCTTCCCTTAATCAGGATATTCAAAGTTAACAAGTTTTCAACTTATAGGTTGCTAAGGACAGAGCACCCTGTTTTCAGCTGAAACAAGGCTGAAGTTAATCAGAGGTTAGAGGTTGAGTTCTTTTAAGGTTGGGGTCATATGATACAATTATGGAAATATTTGGAAGAGTTTTACAACTTTTCTGTTGAGGTCCAGAGGTGTTTCATCCCTTAACCAAACGAAAAATGCAGTGGAGTTGAAACTGTCCAGAAAACCAGGCAGAGCAAACACTATCTGTAACTCTCTGTAAATGAAGCATAACTTCCTGCATAAAAATCTAAAAATGGAAAATGAGGTAGTTCTGGAAAGCTTATGAGATGGATTACAACTTTGTAACAGAAAGTTTTGTCATATTGGGAGCAGAATTAACTGGAATTCTTGGATCAAAGCAGTACCTAAAGCAGGGAGGTGCTGTCCAATTTTCTCCAGAAATTCTGTTAATTTCGACATCTCATAACTTTTGAACCAGGACAGATCTTAGGCCAAGCAAATACTTTCTGGAAAGCTATTGAAGTTAGCTTTAACTTTGATGTTGAGCTCCAAAATTGGTTTTGCTTTTAGCATGGCCTAAATCAGGTTGAAAGGGAAACTGGTCAGGGCTGTCATGTGGACAGCAGATCAGCAGTCAAATTTGTTTAAATTTGAACTGTGTTTCCAAGTTTGATGGGTTCAATAACCTTTTTTGTGTTATAACTCAATGGTTTACTGTTCAAATAAATATTTGACATTTATCAAATATATTTTTACAGATGACAGCGGATAAACAGTTCGAGAACGGGTGGGTGGAATCTCACTGTTCTCACCACAGCGGCTATCCGGAAGCATTGAGGCAGATGCTTCAATATTTCGGGTACAACCAGATGTCGCAGTACTTCGCCAAGGAAGAAGGCGAGGAGGGGAACAAGACGTGGACAATCCATGTCGAGGTTCCTGCAGGACCTACACCACCCGGGTGGGCGCCGTTCACCGTCACGGTGAGAGGTAGACAACCCGAGGGAATGTGGCAATTGGCAGCCCGTGACACCATGTCACATTTCTGCCAGCTACATGTGAGAGTGATGGAGGACACTCCATACACGCTTGTTCCGGTGGAGGGACGGGATCATCATGTGTGGGAAGGGAGGTACCGGGAGGCAACCGATCCGGGTTGCCGAGGGTACAGCCCCGCGGAGGCGAACCTCGGCCTCCAAATGAGGGCGGGAAAGGCCGTGATGGACAGCCAAGCTGATCATACGGAGCATCTCGCCGCAAAGCTCAAGGAGAGCACAAGCCGTGGAGACCATTTCGAGAGTGCTCACAGCGCACTCCGCAATGTGCTCCTTCCGACGATCAAGCGACTGAACGAACAGCATAATCAGTTGCATCGTCTGAAGAAGGCAAACAAGAAGAGCCGTGTCAACATCGCGGCGTTGCAAGAACTGGTGCAGACTCTAACCCAGAAGAACGAGGACCTTACTCAAGAGAAAGATGATTCTATTGAGGAAGGGCAAGGCTGGGAAAAAGACTACAACCAGGCCATGGACGAGGTTCACGCGTTGCAGGACCTCGTACCTCCGGTATTGGGCATACTGCTGGTCTTGGGTCTTCCAGCAATGGGACAACCCGAGATGGGAGAGGAGGTTGTAGATCCGGAGCCACCAGCAGAGGTACCGGAGGAGGATGACCCACAGGAGATCGAGTTTTACTCTGAGTAGGGGGTTACCATTACCAAGTAGGGCAACCAGAGTGGAGTAACCCAAACTTTTGTAACCAGTGACATGTCGTGTAGGCAGTAGCGTATGTATAGGTAGTGACGACATAAGCACGACTTCTCGGAGACCCGAGAATAATGTATTTTGTATAAAGTTTATGCTTTATCAATATATGTGAATGTTGTGCAAATGATTCATGCGTCACTTCAATACCTACTGTTTCATATGGAATTTTTAAGTATGACATGTGCTGATCACTGCTGTTTTGAATTTCAGAATGACTCGTACTCGTGCCAACCCAGACGTTGGGGGTTCTAGTCAAGGGGGAGAAACCTCCCAACAGCCTCCCGAGGACTCCTCGGGACAGCAACAACAACAGCAAACACCGCCACCGCCACCACCAACGGTTACATTGGCCGACATCGTTGCGGCAATGGCGGGTTCTCATCAGCAGCACACGAAGTTGCTGCAAACTCTTATTGCCAATACGTCTCGACCAGAGAGGCGTCAAGATCGTGAGGAGCGCCAATAGAGCTCCTACTCTGACTTTCTGGCAACTCGTCCCCCGGTATTTTCAAGGGCGGATGAACCCATCGATGCGGACAACTGGCTCACCGCGATGGAGATGAAGTTCGGGCTGCTACAAGTAAGTGAACAGCGCAAGACTCAGTTCGCGGTCCAACAGCTCCAGTGATCCGCGAGCGCGTGGTGGGCGAACTACAGTGCTTCACAGCCCACCGACCGAGTTATGACCTGGGCGGAGTTCCGGACGGCCTTCAGGGCCTATCACATACCGCCAGGTCTGATGAAGAGGAAGACGCAGTAGTTTCTACACCTGCAGCAAGGGAGCCGGAACGCGCTGGAATACTCCAGGGCGTTCAACGATCTCGCGCTCTACGTGTCGTATCACGCCGATACTGACGAGAAGCGGCGGGACCACTTCTACCAGGGGCTTAACCCGCTCCTGAAGGACAAATTGGCGATGTTCAACCGCGGCAGCCTCAACGACATAATTGATGCTGCGATTGTTCAGGAGGACTCCGGTAAGGAGTTAGCGGCGGCAGAGAGAAAGCGAAGCGTGCCGCAAAGCAGTGGAGAAGGAGGCGGTCCTTCTCAAAAATTTCGGATGGTGAATCGCCCACCATCAGGTCCACGCTGGCAGCCACTACAGAGGTCGATGCCATTCCGCAGTCGTCCATATTCTTCACCGGCATTCAGGCCGGCACTGCCAGCACCACCTCCACAACAACAACAGCAGCAGCGGGCGATGCCGCGTGCATATGAACCTCAGCAGCGCATGCCGGGCTTTCGTCCCCCAAGCACCGGACAAGCAGCGGTCACATGCTACAAATGTGGTCGCCCAGGACACATCGCCAGCAGTTGTCCGGAGAGACAAGGCGGCTGTCGAAGTGTTCGGTCGACACTTCCACCGGGCCTGCACTGGGCAGCCCGCGGAGGTTCTTTTTTCGGTGGGGCTAGTCACTTGCGGAGATCTTGAGCGTATGGACGAGATAGTAAGATCTTGACACGGCGAGTTTTACGTGGTTCAGGCCGCCGGAGCGTAAAACCCTACGTCCACGGCGAGCTATGGAGCTCGCTGTATTGCTGGTTGCTCAGAACCGGAGTCCTGAGCTTGAGGATGAGTTACAGCTTGGGTGTGAATGGCTGGAGTCTAGCGTATGAGTTGCGAGAGTGCAAACCCTTGCTACCGTCGCCTACCCGAGTCTCTTATAGTCCAAGACTCGGGTGGCTTACAAGGGGGGCCCAGGACCCGACAGGTGGTCCCGGGGAGATTGACTGTTATCTACCGTATCTGCAGTTATGCTGGTAGTTGTCTCTGGCGAAGGCTTCTGAGTCTTCGTCTTGCAGCCCTGCCCATGCCGCATGCTAGTCGTAGTGGATGATGACGGCGGGGGCGGCATGGGATGTCTTGTCGCTGCGTTTATTGGCTGGCAGGCTCTGACACTGCGCGCCAGTCTGTGATGCGACTAGGCGCAACGGCAACTGACAGAGGCATGCTCCGTGTCTCCGCGTCTTAGGAAGGTGCGGGTCTTGAATACCTTGTACGGGCAAGGTATGGGGCGTCTTTACGCCCGCTGCCTTCCGCTCGGGAGCAGGCAGCGCTCTTCGGCTGGATACGTGGCGGGCCCGGAGCCCTCCTCAGAGAAGAGGGAGGTCCGGCCCTGCAGGACACGTGGAGCCTTCGGACCTCTCCCCCCGGAGGGGGAGGTCCGGCTTCTGTCGGCCACGTGGCAGGCCCGGAGCTCTCCTCTTTGGAGAGGGAGGCCCGGCCCCCTGGACACGTGGCGCCTTCGGACCTCTCCCCCACGGAGGTGGGAGGTCCGGCTTCTGCAGGCCACATGGCGAGCCCGGAGCTCTCCTCTGAGGAGAGGGAGGCCCGGCCCCGCTGGACGCGTGGCGCCTTCGGAGGTCTCCCTGCGGAGAAGGGCGAGTTCCTTAGGCATTTTCCCTGTGCGCGGGGGTACCCCATATCGCGGGTACCGACAGTGGCCCCCGGGCCCATCTCGGGGGAGATAGCGAGCCCGAGGTGGGACCTCCGTCTCTTCCGTTCCGCGCACTTTCTCGTCTTGAGTACTTCCTGTGCTGGCAGGGTCTTGACGGCTTCGGAGTTCAGCCTCTTAGGAGAGGGTGAAGCCTGGCATCGGAGCTCGGCCCGGCTGTTGGGGCGGAGGTCTGGGAGTCATCGGAGCTCAGGTCCACGAAGGGCGTGAGGTCCGGCATCAGGGCTCGCCTCTGAAAGGAGGGCGAGGGCTGGCATCGGAGCTCGGCCCAGCTGTGGGGGCGGAGGTCCGGAAGTCATCGGAACTCAGGCCAGCGAAGGGCGTGAGGTCCGGCATCAGCGCTCGCCTCTGAAAGGAGGGCGAGGGCTGGCCTCGGAGCTTGGCCTGGCTGTAGAGGCGGAGTCCGGAAGTCATCGGAGCTCAGGCCAGCGAAGGGCGTGAGGTCCGGCATCAGCGCTCGCCTCTGAAAGGAAGGCGAGGGCTGGCCTCAGAGCTCGGCCCAGCTATGGGGGCAGAGTCCGGAAGTCGTCGGAGCTCAGGCCAGCGAAGGGCGTGAGGTCCGGAGGTCATCGGAGCTCAGGCCAGCAAAGGGCGTGAGGTCCGGCGTCAGTGATCGCCTCTGAAAGGAGGGCGAGGGCTGGCCTCGGAGCTCGGCCTGGCTGTGGAGGCGGAGTCCGGAAGTCATCGGAGCTCAGGCCAGCGAAGGGCGTGAGGTCCGGCATCAGCGCTCGCCTCTGAAAAGAGGGCCACGGCTGGCCTCGGATCCCGGCCCAGCTGTGGGGGCGGAGGTCCTGAACTGCTCAGTGGTCCCCCCTTTCCTGTCCCTTAGTCTCATTTGGCTTACTGTCCCAGGCCGGAATACAGGGCTTGGGTAATCCAGTGCATTTGGTACCGGAGGTCTGGCCCCAGCCCCAGTCAGTGTGTAACCGTCTGGCCCCCTGGTACTCAGACCGCAGCGCCGGGGGGCAGAGTGCACATGCTTTGGGTGCAAGTCCGGACAAAGCAAGGCTCCTGACCCCCCGGTCTAGCGTAGATCTTTTCTCGGAGGAGACCAACTGGCGGTACAGTACCCTTACAGGGGGAGATCCAAAAGGCCACCGGGCCTCTGGCAGGTACCCCAAGCACTACCGCCTTCGGCAGGACAGCAAATATCGACTATGTATGAGAGCAGGAAAGAGGAACCGAGTGTACAATGGACGCACACTGTCTAGAGCGTGGGGAGGTGTTCATATAAATTAATGTGTAATTTAAGCATGGTGAACTTACTGGGGTGGCGTCGGAGCGCCTGTCTTCACGCAGAGCGGGTCATGCGTGGCTTCGTCGTACGCCGTACACGGGGGACCCCCATGGCGATCTCAGGGGGAAGCACGGCTTCAGCCCCGCATACCATGTGGAAGGGTAGTTCCCGTGACCCGGCCCTGGGAAGTCCGGCTGGCCCTCGACATGGAGGAGCCGGTATCCCCCAACGGCTTTGGGTGCGCGTCTGCACCGGTTGTGTGGGTCTGCTTGGCGTGGACCTGGCACGCATTGCATCCCTAACCGGTTTGACGGTGTCCAGGTGGCTCTCGGTCAGTAGGAGCCATGCCGGGTGGCTTAACCGACCAGCGTGCGGGACGATGAGCGTTCCCAGCACTCACCTCCTTGGACTACTGCAAGCTATTCGCAGCCTTCCTCCTGGGTTATGCACCGCAATAGGATGTCGTGGCGCCACGCCAGTAAAGATACCAGCGCGTAGCACTTAGCCATCCACACCACCTGTTCAGCGAATGCACGTTCATCAGGAAGGATGTCCTTCAAGGAGTCCCGGACCCCCGTGGTCCATGCATCGAGACTACTTGAGCTTCTAGATCTTGAGCCCTGGGTTGCACGGAGTCCCCAGTGACGCTTACGATCCTTTGGCGGCATCCATGGCTGCCGGGACTGCCTAGCTTCGAGGCACTGGTTCAGCCCCCTTCGCCCGGCTCGGCGGACCGGGCTGTGGACCGCAGCAACGTCCTCTCGAAGTCTCCTTTGGGCACAGGGGCTCCGATGGAGGCCTTCGTTGAGAGGTCGTCAGCTGCGGCCTTGCCAGCGCGCGGTACATGGCGCAGGTCCAAGGCGAGGAAGTCTTTCTCCAACATCCGCACGTGGAGCAGATAAGCAGCTAGCCGTGGGTCATTGCAGGGGCATTCACCCTTAACTTGCTTGATAACTAGCTGGGAGTCGCCCTGCGCCAACAACTGGCAAGCGCCCAGAGACAGGACTGTCTTTTAGGCCAAAGATGAGTGCTTCATACTCTGCCAAGTTGTTGGTTGCCTTGGAATTGAGACGCACCATGTACCCAGACTGCTCCCCCGATGGCATGAGAAGCAGTACGCCGGCACTGGCCCCCTGCTTTCGCGAGGAGCCATCGAAGAAGAGCGTCCAGTGAGGCCCGGTGAAGACCGGAGCTCGGTACATTGGTTCACCGTCTTCGCAGCCCCCTGGGTCAGCCTTCCTTGGCGTCCACTCAGCCACAAAGTCAGCTAGTGCTTGGCTCTTGGCTGTCTGACGTGGTCTGGAGCTCAGCTTGAACTCCGCCGTCTTTGGGCTGTCTTCCGGCTTCGGAAGCTGGCAGTGAGTGCCAATTCCACCCTTTGGCTGCTCTGGCGTACTTTTCCGCCAGGCTGAAGAGCTCATTGGCATCACAGACCTCTCTGGTCGCAAGCTTCTCAAGCATCTTCTCGTCCCGGACATCCTGCCGGAACGCTACCACCACAGAAGCACTTCAAATGTGTGGGATGGTGTTGCGTACCTGGGAGAACCGCTGGATGAAGGAGCGCAGTGACTCCCCAGGTTGTTGCTTGACGGCGTGGAGGTCAAGCTGCGTGCCGGGACGGGTGTAGGAGCTGCCGAAGTTGGCGATGAACTGCTGGAAGAGGTCTCCCCGGGAAGTTACAGAACCCTAAGGGAGGTTCATTAGCCAAGACCAGGCTGGGCCGGTCAAGGCGACGGGGAAGTAGTTGGCCATGACAGCCTCATCCCCTCCGGCGGCAAGTACGGTGGTGGAGTAGATTTGGAGGAACTCCGCCGGGTTGACGCTGCCGTCGCACTTTTCGGGCAGGTGCGGCCGAAACTTGCGCGGCCACCTCACAAAGCGAAGGTGGGGCGCCAGGGCCGCACATCGTGCTCCTGTTGCTGCAGGTGTTGGCGCCGCGAATGCTTGGTTCGCCGCTGGCACAGTGTACCCCGGTATGGGCAAGGCTGCTCCATAGACCGAGGGCGCCATTTGCAGGGCATATGATTGTGGCATATGCTGCGTGGCGTACGCCTGGGGAAGAGCTTGCGTGGCGAAGATCTGCCCTTCAGGCTGGGTCAAGGCCGACGTCATGCTGTCGCCAGCCTCTTGGATGCGACACCTTTCTCGACGTCGCTTGAGGAACACTCGGGCATCTTGGCCCAAGTGGCATCGCTCCCGCTCTGCCCTCAGATCCGTCGACGGAAGCCTGGTGGAGCTGGAGTCCGCCGTCTGCCCGTCAACCGTTGGCGTGCGCGTCAGCGACTCAGCCGGTTGACCGGAGCGTCGTCCCCGCCGAAGTCGAGGGTTTGCAGTGGTGACGACGAGACGGTCTACCTCGCTTATCCACTGCTGGGTTACTGAATGAGGTGTGTCCCCAGCAGCTGGGTTGCACAGTAGCGCTCTTGCTGCAGTTAGCGCACCCCTGTGGGGTTCGCTTATCGCTGCAGAAGATCTCATGCTGGTCGGGGCCTGCATTGCCGGGGTCGGCGCTGCCAGAGCCGGCTGCTGGCTCCCAGCTTGCGCCGACACACTCCGTCCTGAGTGTGTCGACATGTACTCCCTCCTGGTCACGGTTCACCGCGAACGCGGGGGCGGAGAGTTTGTTGCCAGCCCCTTGGTTGCGACGCCTTTCTCGGCGTTGCTCGAGGTATACCCGGGCATCTTGGCCCAAGTGACACCGTTCCAGCTCTGTCCCCAGATCCGTCGACTGGGGCCTAGTGGAGCTGGAATCTGCCCTCTGCTCGCCAACCATTGGCGTGCGCAACAGCGACATAGCGGGTTGGTCAGAGCGTCGTCCCCGCCGAAGTAGAGGGTTCGCGGCGGCGACGACGAGATGGTATACCTCGCGAATCCACTGCTGGGTCGCCGCCTGAGGCGCGTCCCCAGCAGGCGGGTTGTGCAGTAGCGCTCTTGCTGCAGCTAGCGCACCCCATCGGTACGCCCAGCACTACTGAAGACCTGATGCTGGTTGGATCCTGCATTGCCTGGGTCGGCGTTGCCAGAGCCGGCTGCTGGCTCCCAGCTTGCACCGACACACTCTGTCCTGAGTGTGTCGACATGTACTCCCCCCTGGTCGCGGTTCGCCACGAACGCGGGGGAGGAGAGTTTGCCGCTGAAGGAAGCTTGGTCATCTTCGTCGGCGGAAACTCGTCGCGCAAGGGAAAAGTCCCCTACCTGGCGCGCCAAATGTCGAAGTGTTCGGTCGACACTTCACCCGGGCCTGCACTGGGCAGCCCACGGAGGTTCTTTTTTCGGTGGGGCTAGTCACTTGCGGAGAGCTTGAGCGTATGGACAAGTTAGTAAGAGCTTGACACGGCGAGTTTTACGTGGTTCAGGCCGCCGGAGCGTAAAACCCTACGTCCACGGCGAGCTATGGAGCTCGCTGTATTGCTGGTTGCTCAGAACCGGAGTCCTGAGCTTGAGGATGAGTTACAGCTTGGGTTTGAATGGCTGGAGTCTAGCGTATGAGTTGCGAGAGTGCGAACCCTTGCTACCGTCGCCTACCCGAGTCTTTTATAGTCCAAGACTCGG
>JASWHV010000399.1:17500-20000 GCA_030760725.1 Neostapfia colusana
TGGCGAATGGGCGCGAAACTGTCGGATACGGGAAACACGGTGCACCCTCTGTGTCTTTGGTGAGACGTGTTCTGGTGGCTGAGAGGCTGCTGGTCATTTCAAGCTGTTGACGAATGGGTGCGAAACTGTGGGATACGGGAAACATGGAGCACCCACCTTTGTCTTTGGTGAGACGTGTTCCGGCGGCTGACAGGCTGCTGGTACATTTCAAGCTGTTGCGGAATGGGCGTGAAACTGTCGGATACAGGAAACACGGTGCACCCACCTTGGCTTCTGTGAGACGTGTTCCAGCGGCTGAGATGCTGCTGGTCATGTAAAGCTGTTTGCTGATGGGTGTGAAACTGTCGGATACGGGAAACACGGTGCTCCCACCTTGTCTCGGAGAGACGTGTTCTGGTGGCTGAGAGATGGGAAAACTCGTGAACATGTGTCCCGGGGGCGGACGGACCTCAACGGAACACACGTTCGGATGGTAAAACTTGATGGTTTTTCATGCGTGGATGGCCATCTGGGTCGAAATGAGGAAAGTTGGGAAAGTCGGTAAAACTCACTAACTGGGATCCCCGGTGGCCCGACGGGACCTTGGCTGAATAATCATTCGGACGGTGCATTTTGAAGGTTTTGGAATGCATGGATGGCCTCCTGGGTCGAAATCGGGAAAGTCGGGATCTCAGGAACTCGGGTCCAGGGATGCCGTACTGTACCTTGTTGGAATACATGTTCGGACATTGCCATTTGATGTATTTTAACACAGCAGGAGGCCTCCGGAAAGAATACGGGAAGTCTGGGAACCCAAGTTGAAACTAGATAACCCACCCGTTTTGGAGGCTTGGCGCGGCAAAACCAGAAAAATACCACTTTTTGGGCTTCTCCCAAATAGTGCGCTCAGCAGTCCCAAAAATCCCCCATACTCCTGGGAGGGGGGGCGCTCCTAAGGTATATTAGGGGGAGGTGGTCTGTCAGCTCGGGGCAAAGTAGGATGATGTCGGATAGTGAAAGGAACCTTGATTACCTCCCCTCGCGGTGTACTACATCCACCGGATCTCGGTGTTGGGATGATCCAAGGCTGCCAACATCCTACCGGCCTTGGGGACCTTCACTGAGATGAACACAGATGCGACGGTGCAACACGGATTTTGGCTTCGGGACACATTGTGCCACCCTTTTTGGGTGGATACATCATCCTGGTGCCAGATAAACGTGGCTGTGGCGTCCCCCGGGTATGGGACGGATTGTTGGCTGGATGGTTACCGGTCCGTTTTCCTGTCGGGGTGGGCAGTGCTCAAACCAGATTCTTGTGGGCTTAGGGTGTTGTGGCCTTACTATTTAGTGAATTGCAGGTACCCAATGCTTGAAGATCTGGTTGCACTGTCAGCCATCGCAATGGTGGGCTGGTGGCCGTACGGATTCTGGTTTATCATGCGATGGTATGGACCGATACGGGTATTACGGTGCACCCACCGTGTCTTCGGTGAGATGTGTTCTGGCGGCTGACAGGCTGCTGGTACATTTCAAGCTGTTGGCGAATGGGCGCGAAACTGTCCGATATGGGAAACACGGCGCACCCTCCGTGTCTTCGGTGAGACGTGTTCTGGTGGCTGAGAGGCTGCTGGTCATTTCAAGCTGTTGGTGAATGGGTGCGAAACTGTCGGATACGGGACACACGGTGCACCCTCCTTGTCTTCGGAGAGATGTGTTCCGGTGGCTGAGAGGCTGCTGGTCATTTAAAGCTGTTGGCGAAGCGGTGTGATACTGTTGGATATGTGAAACATCGTGCACCCACCATGTCTTCGGTGAGATGTGTTCTGGCGGCTGAGAGGCTGCTGGTCATGTCAAGCTATTGGCTGATGGGTGTGAAACTGTTGGATATGGGAAACACGGTGCACCCACGTGTCTTCGGTGAGATGTGTTCAGGTGGCTGAGAGGCTGCCGGTCATTTCAAGCTGCTTGCGAAGTGGTGTGATACTGTTGGATACGTGAAACACCCACTGTGTCTTTGGTGAGACGTGTTCCGGTGGCTGACAGGCTGCTGGTACATTTCAAGCTGTTGGCGAATGGGTGTGAAACTGTTGGATATGGGACACACGGTGCACCCGCCTTGTCTTTGGAGAGACGTGTTCCAGTGGCTGAGAGGCTGCTGGTCATTTCAAGCTGATGGTGATGCGGTGTGATACTGTTTGATACGTGAAACTTCGTGCACCCACCTTGTCTTCGGTGAGATGCGTTCTGGCGGCTGAGAGGCTGCTGGTCATGTCAAGCTGTTGGCTGATGGGTGCGAAACTGTCGGAAACGGGAAACATGGTGCATCCATGTGTCTTCGGTGAGATGTGTTCCGGTGTCTTAGAGACTGCCGGTCATTTCAAGCTGTAAGTGAATGGTTGCGAAACTGTGGGATATGGAAAACACGGTGCACCCACCGTGTCTTCGGTGAGACGTGTTCTGGTGGCTGACAGGCTGTTGGTACATTTCAAGCTGTTGGCGAATGGGCGCGAAACTGTCG
>JASWHV010000399.1:27500-40000 GCA_030760725.1 Neostapfia colusana
TCGACCTTAGCGACTACATGATAAGAACAATGTATGTATTGATTAAATGCTTTTGTATTAACTTTGAAGTTGTGAAGTCTATAACCTTTACTAGATAGACCTAATGACTGTGAAACTTTTACTGTGGCTTGGTTACAACCTAAACAGAGACTTGGTCAAGTTTTAGTTGCAGCAAAGCTCATTTGAGCCCTCCACAAATAATTATGTCCTTGACCTTAATTAAAGGCTTTTAGGGTGTTCTAGGTATTTTCATGAAACAAACTATGACTTTCTGAAAACTAGATTTTCAGAGGGTTCTAATGGAATTGGTCTCACTTAATTTGGAAGTCTCTAACTAAAGATATGAGCTAAACAATTTCAGAGAAAATTCTGAAAATGTTTCTGAACATTTTCTATTTTCTCTGGAACAGTTTTACTAATCACACCATTAGGTGGACTAAATGAGCTCAAATGGATCTGAAATTTTTATGGTAGTTCAAGGATATTTTGGTGAACATCTCAGCAAAATTTCAGGATTTTCCTCCAAATGATTCTCCAGTTAAAATTCCTAACAGTTTAAACTTTAAGGAATTAATTCTGGAGAATTAAGGAATCTCATGAAGTGACCCTTGATTTTCTGGAAAGTACTCAAAGAGCTGAATCCAGCAAAATTTGGTTCACTCAATTTGGAGCTTTCTAGCCAAAGTTATAAGGATTTGAAGTTTGAAGGAAATCTGAAAATCGGGGAAAAGTTTAAACTCGCGCGTGGGCCCAGGAGACACGCGTCGCACGCCGAAGCGACAGCACACCGCGGCCCACAAGGCTTTTGCGCGCCAGCACACCCGATCCCGGCCGCAGCCGGATCCCGATTCAAAATATCGGCCGCTGACAGCTGGGGTCCACCCCCTTCTTCAACCTCGCGACACCCGCGCTCCGCCGCCGAGGGACCTCGCCGGAGAGCTCGCCGCTGGCTGCTGTACCGCTCCAAACTTCTTGATTCTGGCCGCCCCTGCCTACTTTTACTTGGGGAACATGATCCGAGGGTCAGCTGCTCATGACAACGGCCGGAGCATGGTCGGCGACGAGCCGCCATATCGGAACGACTTCGGCCATGTCGGCTGATGCTCCTAGTGCCTCAGCTACTTGGGAAACCGGTCGGGGAGCATCAGTGGACCTCAGAGAAGGTCGACATGAACTCGGGGCAGCTCGGGGAAGGCCCGAAATAGGTCCTCACCGTGCGCCCGATACCCCCCCGTGCGTTCCGCCATTAGTAGACCTTGAATTACGCCGGGCACAGAAGTTCTCCGGCCCAGAGTTGTGAAGGCAACTTGTGCGTCACCGTGTCTAGTTCGTGTGGGAGTGGCCTGAGGCCCTCTAATCCTTTCTAGAGCACGAATTAAACAGAATCGTACCCGAGGGTCGTTCTGCACACAGAAAGGGGAAAAGTGGAAATTCGCCGCCGGTGAGCAACCACTCGAGCTGTGGCTCGGGGATGAGCAGCACCGGTCACCTGCGCGTCCAAGGGTGCCTTGGCTCGGGCGTGACAACGCCCAGGTTGGGCTGTCCACGAGAGCCCGAGGTGCGGCGGTTTCCAGTTCCGAGTTTGATCTTTCGGCACAGCCGATATCACTCGGTTTCAATCGACTTCTAGCAATGGGGAGGATGGAGGATGGTCGCTAGTACCTGGCTGGGACCCTGGAGTGGAAAGAGGAAGCTGCGATCAGCTCGATCCAGCAGGAACTCGAGCGCCGGTGATGGCAGTGGAGAAATGGATCGTGCACGTCGGCAGCTCGGGGAAATGGTGACTGAGGCACGCCGGGGAGGGAATAAATAGCTCGGCGGTCTGGTCTCCGGCTTGGGGCACGCAGCAGGAGCTGGCGCCGGCTGCCCCCTTCGGTGGCGCGCGCGCACAACAGCCGGGAACCGACTGAACTGTGGTTCAGTCGGTTTGCTTTGAGGCTGAGGCTGACATGTGGGTCCCACTCCTCTTTTAACCTCTGAAATTTATTCCTAACAGCTGTGGTAAACAGTGAACCCTATTCTACCCTTGGCAACTCAAATTATTCACCCAAGAGCCATTTGAATTGATCAAAGTTCAAATGAGGTTTGGTTTGAATGAATTTCAGCACAAGTGCAGTTTGAAATTCAAATAAAGTTTGAATTTCTCCCCCTTAGCTCATGTCAAGATCAACTCCAAATGGAGTGAAAATTGGTGTGTGAGCTCACAAAAATGTGCTGAGCAAGAATATGCCTTCCACTTTTAAATTCAGTGGGTGAAAACAGTTTGAATTTGAATATGTTTTCAAACTGCCCCTTTCCTATCTACACCCAAGATGACCTCAAAAATGTTTTGAATTTGGGTGAAACTTGGCATGGACATCCTTGGCAAAGTGTAGGAGTTTTCATATGTCCAGCCCATCTATATCACATGTGGGAAGTACCACTTTTGCAATGTGTGAGTTTGTTCCCTAATGAGCATGTTGATAATTGTTACTTGCTCTTTATTTGTGTTCATCATTTTTCCTCAAATGAGGTGTGTGGTGTGGGGATGAACACTGCAAATGGGTGTCAAAAACTGAGGCCCTTACATTCCTCCCCCCTTAAAAGAATCTCGTCCCGAGATTATAAGGTGAAAATGAGAGAGAGGACGGTGGAAAAATTACCGGGTATGCGACGTGAGAAAGTCGGGGTAGTTAGTGCGAAGGAATTCTTCGCTCTCCCATGTCGCTTCATCCATGGAGTGATTACTCCACAGAACCTTGTAGAACCACAACGTACGGTTGCGT
Source organism: Neostapfia colusana (assembly GCA_030760725.1). Taxonomy (NCBI): domain Eukaryota; kingdom Viridiplantae; phylum Streptophyta; class Magnoliopsida; order Poales; family Poaceae; genus Neostapfia; species Neostapfia colusana. The sequence continues at coordinate 30,266 of JASWHV010000399.1, forward strand.
GTGGTTCGGGCCTTTTCATCAATAATCTGCACCGGTTCCTCCCGATAGGTGAGATCCGGTTGCAGTTCTTCAATGTCTTCCAGCTGAACGGTAGTTGATAGCTTGAGACACTTCCTCAGCTGGGAAATGTGAAAGACGTCGTGCACACCGGAAAGTGCTTCTGGTAATCTTAGCCGGTATGCCACCGATCCACATCTTTCGGTAATCTGGAATGGACCGATGAATCGGGGTGCTAACTTTCCTCTCACCCCAAATCTGTTTACGCCCTTCATTGGAGACACTCGTAGGTATACGTGATCTCCGACTTCGAATTGTAATGGGCGCCTTCTCCGGTCCGCATACTGTTTCTGTCGGGATTGAGCGGCTTTTAGGTTCGCTTGAATTAATCGAACCTTTTCTTCCGCGTTGTTGACAAGATCAATCCCGAAGGTAACCCTCTCGCCAGATTCACACCAGTTCAGTGGTGTGCGGCATTTCCTGCCGTATAGCGCCTCGTAGGGCGCCATCTTGATGCTGGCTTGGTACCCATTGTTGTACGAGAACTCGGCTAATGGCAAGTGATCATCCCAATTCTTGCCGTGGTCGATAGCGCAAGCTCGTAGCATGTCTTCTAGGATTTGATTTACCCGCTCCGTTTGCCCATCCGTCTGCGGGTGGTAGGCTGAACTACGGATCAGCTTCGTCCCCAGGGCAGCGTGTAGCTGCTCCCAAAAACGGGACACAAATAAAGTGCCCCGGTCCGATACGATGGTACGGGGTACGCCGTATAAGCATAGGATCCGTGAGATGTACAGTTCAGCGTACTTCTTGGCGTTGTAGTTGGTGTTGACCGGGATGAAATGGGCAACTTTGGTGAGCCGATCGACGATCACCCACACAGAATCATGTTTCTGTAAGGTGGTGGGTAAACCGACGACGAAATCCATGCTCACGTCCTCCCACTTCCAGGCAGGAATGCCCAGTGGTTGCAGCAGTCCCGGTTTCCGCATGTGGTCTGCCTTCACCCGTCGACATGTATCACACTCGGACACGTATTTTGCAGTCTCTCGCTTCATCCGTGTCCACCAAAACTTTCTCCTGAGTTCTTGATACATTTTGTTGCTGCCGGGGTGAATAGAAAACTTTGATAAGTGAGCCTCATCAAAGATTTTCTTCCGTAACTCCGGGTTTCGGGGTACGACGATCCGGTCCTTGAACCATAGGACGCCGTCTCCGTCCTTCCGGAAACATTTCAACTCCCCACTGTCTACTCGTCTCCGTAAATGTGACATGCCCTTATCATTCTTCTGGGCTGCCGCTATCTCTTCACGGATGGTGGGGATCAAAGCTAGGTTGTAGAGAGCTCCATGTGGAATCACATGTAGTGGTGGTTCGCTCTCTTCCAACGGTGTGATGGTCAGATTATTGACGTGTGACTTGCGGCTTAGCGCGTCTGCCACAACGTTTGCCTTGCCCGGATGATAATGGATCTCTATCTCGTAATCCTTTATCAGTTCTAACCATCTTCGTTGCCTCATGTTCAGCTCCTTCTGAGTGAATATGTACTTGAGGCTTTTGTGGTCGGTATATAAATGTACGAGGTTACCGAGTAGGTAGTGCCTCCACATTTTCAGTGCAAGTACCACGGCAGCGAGCTCCAAGTCGTGAGTTGGATAATTTTGCTCATGATTCCTAAGCTGCCGTGACCCATACGCGACCACCCTTCGGTCTTGCATCAACACACATCCGAGCCCAATGCCGGATGCATCGCAGTACACATCGAACGGTTTTGTTGTGTCTGGCTGCGCCAAAACCGGTGCTGATGTCAGGTGCTTGACTAAAGCCTTGAATGCTGCTTCACATGCTGGACTCCAAACATATTTGGTAGCCTTCTTCAGCAGCTCTGTCATTGGCTTGGCAATCTTCGAGAAGTTCGGAATGAACCTCCGATAATATCCCGCGAGTCCGAGGAAACTCCGTACCTCATGAACAGTTCTCGGGGATTTCCAATTCAGCACTTGCGTGATTTTGCTCGGGTCCACAGCGATACCCTCCGCTGAGATGATATGCCCGAGGAAAGGCACTTGCGATATCCAAAACTCGCATTTGCTGAACTTTGCGTATAACTTGTGATCCCGCAGCCGTTGCAAGACTATACGCAGATGTTTCTTGTGATCTTCCTCCGACTTGGAATATACCAGGATGTCGTCGATGAAGACCACGACAAACTTGTCCAGCTCCGGCATGAACACCGAGTTCATTAAGTACATGAAGTGAGCTGGAGCATTGGTGAGGCCAAAGGACATGACCAGGTACTCATAAAGTCCGTACCTTGTCGAAAAAGCTGTCTTTGGAATGTCCTCAGCCCTGATCTTAATCTGGTGGTACCCGGATCTTAAATCCATCTTGGAAAAGACCTTTGCTTCGACCAACTGATCAAACAACATGTCGATCCGTGGCAACGGGTACTTGTTCTTGATGGTTACGGCATTTAATGGACGGTAGTCCACGCAAAGCCGCAACGTTTCATCCTTCTTTTTGACAAATAATGCCGAACAGCCCCATGGCGAGGAGCTCGGCCTAATAAAACCCTTCTCCAGAAGGTCCGTGAGCTGAGTCTTCAGTTCAGCCAACTCCTTGGGCGCCATCTTGTACGGCCTTCGGGATATTGGCATGGTTCCCGGTGCAAGTTCAATCTTGAACTCCACCTCTCTATCGGGTGGCATCCCCGGCAAATCATCCGGGAATACATCAGGGAATTCTCGGACCACTGGAATGTCTTCCAATCTGATGGTTGTGGCTTGATAGACACTTGGAAGTTTTATTTCTGGACTGTCCAGAAATAATGAGTGAGAACCGTGCACTCCTGAGTTTAAGTGCACGACTCGGAGGACGGTGTCTAAAACAGCGCCGTGGCGGTTTAACCACGACATCCCTAGGATGACATCGACCTTCTGTCCCTCTAAGATAATGAGAGACGTGGGGTACACTCTACCCGCTAAGCATAATGGTGCTTTGGAGACCATTACGCTTGCTGAAATCTTCCCACCCGGTGAACAAATTAAATATGGACTATCGGTGGGTAGTATTGGCAAGCTGTGTTTAGCAATGAAAGCTTGGCTAATAAAATTATGCGTGGCGCCTGAATCAAATAGTACTATAGCGGGATGCTGGTGGAGTTGGAACATACCCGCAAGGATTGGCTCGCCCTCCGGCACGTCCTCAATGGCAAGCTGGTGGACAGTACCGGGCCTAGGGTTTGCCCGCCGCGCATTAGTAGGGTTCCGGGGTTGATTCCTCCCCGGAAACTGTGGTACCACTCCGCCGCCTTGCCTCTCCGGGCAACTGCTCGCGAAGTGTCCTGGACGACCACACTTGTAACATGTGGCCGCTGCTGGTGGAGTACTTGGTGGACGAAAGCCCGGCATGCGTTGCGGAGGTGCAAACGCACGCGGCATCGCCCGCTGCTGCTGTTGTTGTTGCGGTGGTGCTGGCAGTGCCGGCCGGAATGCCGGTGAAGAATACGGCCGACCGCGGAACGGCATCGACCGCTGTGGTGGCTGCCAGCGCGGACCTGATGGTGGGCGATTCACCATCCGAAACTTCTGAGAAGGACCGCCTCCTTCTCCGCTGCTCTGCGGCGCGCTTCGCTTTCGCTCTGCCGCCGCCAACTCCTTGCCGGAGTCTTCCTGAACAATCGCAGCATCAATTATGTCGTTGAGGCTGCCGCGATTGAACATCGCCAGCTTGTCCTTCAGGAGCGGGTTAAGCCCCTGGTAAAAGTGGTCCCGCCGCTTCTCGTCCGTATCTGCGTGATACGACGCGTAGAGTGCGAGATCGTTGAACGCTCTGGAGTACTCCAGCGCGTTCCGGCTCCCTTGTTGCAGGTGTAGGAATTCCTGCGTCTTCCTCTTCATCAAACCGGGCGGTATATGATAGGCCCGGAAGGCCGTCCGGAACTCCGCCCAGGTCATCACTCGGTCGGTGGGTTGTGAAGCACAAAAGTTGGCCCACCACGCGCTCGCGGATCCTTGGAGCTGCTGGACCGCGAACTGAGTCTTGCGCTGCTCGCTGATTTGGAGCAGCCCGAACTTCATCTCTATGGCGCGGAGCCAGTTGTCCGCGTCAAGTGGTTCATCCGCCCTTGAGAATACAGGGGGATGAGTCGCCAGGAAGTCAGAGTAGGAGCTCTGTTGGCGCTCCTCACGATCTTGACGTCTCTCTGGGCGAGACGTATTCGCAATTAACGTTTGCAGCAGCTCTGTATGCTGCTGATGTGAACCCGCCATTGCCGCGACAATGTCGGCCAATGTAACCGTTGGCAGTGGCGGTGGCGGTGTTTGCTGTTGCTGTTGCTGCTGCTGTCCCGAGGAGTCCTCGGGAGGTGGTTGGGAGGTCTCTCCCCCTTGGCTAGTACCTCCAACATCGGGGTTGGCACGAGTACGCGTCATTCTGAAATTCAACACAGCAGCAATTAGCACATGTCTTACTCAAAATTCCATAAACAGGAGTAAGTATTGAAGCGACGCATGATTAACTTGCACAACATTCACATATATTGATAAAGCATAAACTTTATACAAGATACATTATTCTCGGATCTCCGAGAAGTCGTGCTCATGTCGTCACTACCTATACATACGCTACTGTCTACACGACATGTCACCGATTACAAAAGTTGGGTTACGCTACCCTAGCTGCCCTACTTGGCAACCGTAACCCCCTACTCGGAGTAGAACTCGACCTCCTGTGGGTCGTCCTCCTCCGGTACCTCTGCTGGTGGCTCGGGGTCTACCACCTCTTCTCCCATTCCAGGTTCTCCCATGGCTGGAAGACCCAAGACTACCGGTACGCCCAATACCGGGGGCACGAGGTCCTGCAATGCATGCACCTCGTCCATAGCCTGGTTGTAGTCCTCTTCCCAGCCTTGTCCTTCCTCAATAGCGTCGTCCCGCTCTTGAGCAAGGTCCTCATTCTGCTGGGTTAGGGTCTGCACCAACTCTTGCAACGCCGCAATGTCAACACGGCTCTTCTTCTTTGCCTTCTTCAGACGACGCAACTGATTGTGTTGTTCATTCAGTCGCTTGATCGTCGGAAGGAGCACATTGCGGAGTGCACTGTGAGCACTCTCAAAATGATCTCCACGGCTTGTGCTCTCCTTGAGCTTGGTGGCGAGATGCTCCGTATGAACAGCTTGGCTGTCCATCACAGCGTTTCCCGCCCTCATTTGGAGGCTGAGATTTGCCTCCGCGGGGTTGTACCTTGGGCAACTCGGGTTTGTTGCCTCTAGGTACCTCTCTTCCCACACATGCTGAGCTCGTCCCTCCACCGGAACGAGTGCGTATGGAGTTCCCTCCATAGCCTGTACGTGTAGTTGGCAGAAACGTGACATAGTGTCACGGGCTGCCACTTGCCACATCCCTTCCGGTTGTCTTCCTCTCACCGTGACGGTGAATGGCACCCAACCGGGTGGCGTAGGCCCTGCAGAAACCTCGACATGGATCGTCCACGTCTTGTTCCCCTCTTCGCCTTCTTCCTTGGCGAAGTATTGCGGCATCTGGTTGTACCCGAAATATCGGAGCATTTGCCACAATGCTTCCGGGTAGCCGCTACGGTCAGAGCAGTGGGAAACTACCCACCCGTTCTCCAACCGTTTATCTGCTGCCATCTGTAAAAATATATTTGAGAAATGTCAAATATTTATTTAAACAGTAAACCATTGAGTTATAACATAAGATATGTCAATGAACCCTTAACACTTGGAAACATAGTTCAAATTTTTAAACAAATTTGACTGCTGATCTGCTGTTCCCATGACAGCCCTGACCAGTTTCCATATCAATCTGATTTAGGCCAGGTTAAAAGCAAAACCAGTCCTGGAGCTCAACATCAAAGTTAAAGTTAACTTCAATAGCTTTCCAGAAAGTATTTGGTTGGCCTAAGATCTGCTCTGGTTCAAAAGTTATGAGATGTCAAAGTTAACAGAATTTCTGGGAACAATTGGACAGCACCTCCCTGCCTTAGGTACTGATTTGATCCAAGAATTCCAGTTAATTCTGTTCCTAATCTGACAAAACTTTCTGTTACAAAGTTGTAACCCATCTCATAAGCTTCCCAGAACCACCTCATTTTCTATTTTTGGATTTTTATGCAGGAAGTTATGCTTAATTTACAGAGAGTCTACAGAGAGTCTTTGCTCCGTCCTGTTTTCTGGACAGTTTCAACTCTACTGCATTTTTCGAGTGGTTAAGGGATGAAACACCTCTGGAACTCAACAGAAAAGTTGTAAAGCTCCTCCAAAGCTTTCCAGAAATGTATCATACGACCCCAACCTCGAAAGAACTCAACCTCTAACCTCTGATTAACTTCAGCCGTGATTTAGCTGAAAACAGAGTGCTCTGTCCTTAACATCCTATAAGTTGAAAATTTATTAACTTTGAATATCCTGTTCAAGGGAAGGAGTTACATCAAGTTTTACTACTTTGGATCAAAACCTTCAAGTTTTTAAATGAAGTTGTTCATTTAGTTGGGTGTGACGTCGAGGCGTCACCAGATTATGTCGGTACTACGTCCTCACAAAGGAAAAACCTATACCGGATTTAGCCGGCTTCGTTAGTTCAGTGGCACTACTCGTCACTCGCACACGGATGCTACACGTCTACCGTTTCGTGGTAAGGCTACCTGCAGAAACTCAAACAATCATCAGACTCGGCTGCACACCGAGCCCGGAATCCATACAGTTTGTACACCCGGCCGTCATCACTCGCCCGGATGTTCTCAAGCCAAACACGCCTTGAGTTACGTGTTCACGTTTCAGACCACGTGACGGGGTCTCCCATGTTGCACCACGCACGCCAGGGACAGACGTTGCTCGAATACCCCAAACGACATGAAGAGTCGTAGAGGATATCAAAGCAGGTCGGGTTACCTGCCACCCGTGGGGCTCCACCCTTCAGCTTGTGCGCACTGGTGGACAGCGCTTACGTGCACCCCCCAAGACATGAACGTCCCGAGATGCACGATTTTCCGACATAACAAATAAGTTAATAAGCCACTTTCTATATACTAATAACATCCTTATACGGGCTACTAACTCGTTCCTCACTGGATTTTTGAAAAAGAAGACCTTTGTACTGTGTTAAACCTCAAGCGAGCTCTGATACCACGCTGACACGACCCCACTGGTCCTGTCGAGCCAGGATCACGCTGAGGGGTGCTGCGTTGCACAACACCGTATAACACACGCCAAAGGTACAAAGCGGAAGCGGAAGCTTTATTACATAAACAAGTTTATTAACATGTTTACATCAAAATGAGTTTAGTCCACACTCGCGGGCGTAGACTAAGCATCAAGTGCACGTTCAGCCCTCGAACGTGTCCTTGCTAGCACACTCGCACACTAACTCTGCGGCGTGCACGACTCCCACTCGACGGGGTTCCCCTCCTGGGGTTCCGTCTCCTCTTCGGGAGTCCCTTCCTCATAGAACCCTGCAAAAGCTTCAAACACAAGCAGTGAGCACGAAGGCTCAGCAAGTCTGACCCGTCTCACCTAAACATGAAACTTCTACATGAGGGTGATGGTTTGCATGAGGTAAAAAAATCATTTGCAAGGACTCGCCTAATTAGTAGAACCTTACTTTCAAGTTTTAGCAGCAGGTTGTGGAGAACTTTACGCTAAGGCACATGAGAGAGCCGCAATCAAACAAGAAACGCATTTCTCTCATGTACTTTGCCCAAAGTTGAAAAGAACTTTAGTTAGCACTAAGCTACAACATATCATTAACAATCAATATCCAACTTTCAATCAGCAACATTTTAACATGTAACTAGCCTGTTCTTTCTACGTCACGGTACAGTGAACAAGTGGTACTCACTGACCGCGAGGGACGGCGATTATAATCGATTTACACCTGCAGGGTTACCCGAACAACCCGTCACGTACGCCCGTACTCGATGTTGCCTACAACAACCATCACGGACGCCGTACGCGACTACCTTTCACCCGTTAGCCAAATATTGAACCGGTCCCATCGTCCCGAGCAAGAGGTCCCTGCACGCGCATCTCTGTGCCGCCAGCTGATTTACACCTCGAGCTCTCAACCTACCCTCTGAACGACGGGCAATGCCTCAATACCCAGCTACCCGAGTTACATCAGTTTCCCGGTTCCCATATAGCCGGTAGGTCTTCGGTACTGTTCTAGCTTGTTCAACAGGCCCGCACACGGCTCGGTCCTCAATCGACACAAGCGGAGCTACAGCACACAGGCCCCAAAGTCCTGCTGCCCTTACTCTCCGCTCGGTCTCATTTTCTTGCCATGTGTATCATGTGCTATCTCTACCCGAGCAATGTGCCTCTAGCCTATTCTCGCGAGTAGTTCCAACTACTCGACTTGTACCGAATCCTACTCTATCCTAGCAATGCAGTGGCTAACGGGGTTTGCAATCCTAAACCCCAACCCATGGTTTTCTTGGCTATGCAGTGGGGTTTCCAAACAAGACTCTGATGCACAACATAAAGAAAACAAGTATGTGCTCAAAACAATAAAAATTTATAAAATGGTTAATGCAAACCGGGGCTTGCCTTGCTGCTCTTGGTCGTAGGCTAGCTGTTCCTCCGGAGTAACGAAGTCTAGGACTTCGGGTTCCTCCTCGACCTTAGCGACTACATGATAAGAACAATGTATGTATTGATTAAATGCTTTTGTATTAACTTTGAAGTTGTGAAGTCTATAACCTTTACTAGATAGACCTAATGACTGTGAAACTTTTACTGTGGCTTGGTTACAACCTAAACAGAGACTTGGTCAAGTTTTAGTTGCAGCAAAGCTCATTTGAGCCCTCCACAAATAATTATGTCCTTGACCTTAATTAAAGGCTTTTAGGGTGTTCTAGGTATTTTCATGAAACAAACTATGACTTTCTGAAAACTAGATTTTCAGAGGGTTCTAATGGAATTGGTCTCACTTAATTTGGAAGTCTCTAACTAAAGATATGAGCTAAACAATTTCAGAGAAAATTCTGAAAATGTTTCTGAACATTTTCTATTTTCTCTGGAACAGTTTTACTAATCACACCATTAGGTGGACTAAATGAGCTCAAATGGATCTGAAATTTTTATGGTAGTTCAAGGATATTTTGGTGAACATCTCAGCAAAATTTCAGGATTTTCCTCCAAATGATTCTCCAGTTAAAATTCCTAACAGTTTAAACTTTAAGGAATTAATTCTGGAGAATTAAGGAATCTCATGAAGTGACCCTTGATTTTCTGGAAAGTACTCAAAGAGCTGAATCCAGCAAAATTTGGTTCACTCAATTTGGAGCTTTCTAGCCAAAGTTATAAGGATTTGAAGTTTGAAGGAAATCTGAAAATCGGGGAAAAGTTTAAACTCGCGCGTGGGCCCAGGAGACACGCGTCGCACGCCGAAGCGACAGCACACCGCGGCCCACAAGGCTTTTGCGCGCCAGCACACCCGATCCCGGCCGCAGCCGGATCCCGATTCAAAATATCGGCCGCTGACAGCTGGGGTCCACCCCCTTCTTCAACCTCGCGACACCCGCGCTCCGCCGCCGAGGGACCTCGCCGGAGAGCTCGCCGCTGGCTGCTGTACCGCTCCAAACTTCTTGATTCTGGCCGCCCCTGCCTACTTTTACTTGGGGAACATGATCCGAGGGTCAGCTGCTCATGACAACGGCCGGAGCATGGTCGGCGACGAGCCGCCATATCGGAACGACTTCGGCCATGTCGGCTGATGCTCC